>OZ026509.1:1204843-1249843 GCA_964019985.1 Aurelia sp. 4 Dawson et al 2005 | reverse complement strand
CTTCATTTGTCTCCCTCCGGGAGACAACATTTGTCTCCCTCCGGGAGACAACCTTTGTCTCCCTCCATGAGACAACCTTTGTCTCCCTCCGGGAGAAAACATTTGTCTCCCTCCGGGAGACAACCTTTGTCTCCCTCCGGGATACAACCTTTGTCTCCCGGAGGGAGACAACATTTGTCTCCCTCCGGGAGACAACCTTTGTCTTCCTCCGGGAGGCAACATTTGTCTCCCTCCGGGAGACAACCTTTGTCTCCCTCCGGGAGACAACCTTTGTTTCCCTCCGGGAGACAACCTTTGTCTCCCTCCGGGAGACAACATTTGTCTCCCTCCGAGAGACAACATTTGTCTCCCTCCGGGAGACAACAATTGTCTCCCTCTGGGAGACCAAACTGTCTCCCTCCGGGAGACAACATTTGTCTCCCTCCGGGAGACAACATTTGTCTCCCTCCGGGAGACAACATTTGTCTCCCTCCGGGAGACAACCTTTGTCTCCCTACGGGAGACAACATTTGTCTCCCTCCGAGAGACAACATTTGTCTCCCTCCGGGAGACAACATTTGTCTCCCTCCGGGAGACAACATTTGTCTCCCTCCGGGAGACAACATTTGTCTCCCTCCGGGAGAACAAACTGTCTCCCTCCGGGAGACAACCTTTGTCTCCCTCTGGGAGACAACATTTGTCTCCCTCCGAGAGACAACATTTGTCTCCCTCCGGGAGACAACCTTTGTCTCCCTCCGGGAGACAACCTTTGTCTCCCTCCTGGAGACAACATTTGTCTCCCTCCGGGAGACAACACTTCATTTGTCTCCCTCCGGGAGACAACATTTGTCTCCCTCCGGGAGACCAAACTGTCTCCCTCCGGGAGCCAACATTTGTCTCCCTCCGGGAGACAACCTTTGTCTCCCTCCGGGAGACAACATTTGTCTCCCTCCGGGAGACAACCTTTGTCTCCCTCCGGGACACAACCTTTGTCTTCCTCCGAGAGACAACATTTGTCTCCCTCCGGGAGACAACATTTGTCTCCCTCCGGGAGACAACCTTTGTCTCCCTCCGGGAGACAACATTTGTCTCCCTCCGGGAGACAACCTTTGTCTCCCTCCTGGAGACAACATTTGTCTCCCTCCGGGAGACAACACTTCATTTGTCTCCCTCCGGGAGACAACATTTGTCTCCCTCCGGGAGACAACCTTTGTCTCCCTCCGTGAGACAACCTTTGTCTCCCTCCGGGAGAAAACATTTGTCTCCCTCCGGGAGACAACCTTTGTCTCCCTCCGGGATACAACCTTTGTCTCCCTCCGGAAGACAACATTTGTCTCCCTCCGGGAGACAACCTTTGTCTTCCTCCGGGAGGCAACATTTGTCTCCCTCCGGGAGATAACCTTTGTCTCCCTCCGGGAGACAACCTTTCTTTCCCTCCGGGAGACAACCTTTGTCTCCCTCCGGGAGACAACATTTGTCTCCCTCCGGGAGACAACATTTGTCTCCCTCCGGGAGCCAACCTTTGTCTCCCTCCGGGAGACAACATTTGTCTCCCTCCGGGAGACAACCTTTGTCTCCCTCCGGGAGACAACCTTTGTCTTCCTCCGGGAGACAACCTTTGTCTTCCTCCGGGAGACAACATTTGTCTCCCTCCGGGAGACAACATTTGTCTCCCTCCGGGAGACAACATTTGTCTCCCTCCGGGAGACAACATTTGTCTCCCTCCGGGAGACAACCTTTGTCTCCCTCCGGGAGACAACATTTGTCTCCCTCCGGGAGACAACATTTGTCTCCCTCCGGGAGACAACCTTTGTCTCCCTCCGGGAGACAACATTTGTCTCCCTCCGGGAGACAACCTTTGTCTCCCTCCGGGAGACAACATTTGTCTCCCTCCGGGAGACAACCTTTGTCTCCTTCCGGGAGACAACATTTGTCTCCATCCGGGAGAAAACATTTGTCTCCCTCCGGGAAACAACCTTTGTCTCCCTCCGGGAGACAACATTTGTCTCCCTCCGGGAGACAACATTTCTCTCCCTCCGGGAGACAACTTTTGTCTCCTTCCGAGAGACCACATTTGTCTCCCTCCGGGAGACGACATTTGTCTCCCTCCGGGAGACCAAACTGTCTCCCTCCGGGAGCCAACATTTGTCTCCCTCCGGGAGACAACCTTTGTCTTCCTCCGGGAGACAACTTTTGTCTCCTTCCGAGAGACGACATTTGTCTCCCTCCGAGAGACAACATTTGTCTACCTCCGGGAGACAACATTTGTCTCCCTCCGGGAGACAACCTTTGTCTTCCTCCGGGAGACAACATTTGTCTCCCTCCGGGAGACAACATTTGTCTCCCTCCGGGAGACAACATTTGTCTCCCTCCGGGAGACAACATTTGTCTCCCTCCGGGAGACAACCTTTGTCTCCCTCCGGGAGACAACATTTGTCTCCCTCCGGGAGACATCATTTGTCTCCCTCCGGGAGACAAAATTTGTCTCCCTCCGGGAGACAACCTTTGTCTCCCTTCGGGAGACAACATTTGTCTCCCTCCGGGAGAAAACATTTGTCTCCCTCCGGGAGACAACCTTTGTCTCCCTCCGGGAGAAAACATTTGTCTTCCTCCGGGAGACAACATTTGTCTCCCTCCGGGAGACAACTTTTGTCTCCTTCCGAGAGACGACATTTGTCTCCCTCCGGGAGACAACATTTGTCTCCTTCCGGGAGCCAACATTTGTCTCCCTCCGTGAGACAACCTTTGTCTCCCTCCGGGAGACAACATTTGTCTCCCTCCGGGAGACAACATTTGTCTCCCCTTGGGAGACAACAATTGTCTCCCTCCGGGAGACAACATTTGTCTCCCTCCGGGAGACCAAACTGTCTCCCTCCGGGAGACAACATTTGTCTCCCTCCGGGAGACAACCTTTGTCTTCCTCCGGGAGACAACATTTGTCTCCTTCCGAGAGACAACATTTGTCTCCCTCCGGGAGACAACATTTGTCTCCCTCCGGGAGACAACCTTTGTCTCCCTCCGGGAGACAACCTTTGTCTTCCTCCGGGAGACAACATTTGTCTCCCTCCGGGAGACAACATTTGTCTCCCTCCGGGAGACAACATTTGTCTCCCTCCGGGAGACAAAATTTGTCTCCCTCCGGGAGACAACATTTGTCTCCCTCCGGGAGACAACATTTGTCTCCCTCCGGGAGACAACCTTTGTCTCCCTCCGGGAGACAACATTTGTCTCCCTCCGGGAGACAACCTTTGTCTCCCTCCGGGAGACAACATTTGTCTCCCTCCGGGAGACAACCTTTGTCTCCCTCCGGGAGACAACATTTGTCTCCATCCGGGAGAAAACATTTGTCTCCCTCCGGGAGACAACCTTTGTCTCCCTCCGGGAGACAACATTTGTCTCCCTCCGGGAGACAACATTTGTCTCCCTCCGGGAGACAACTTTTGTCTCCTTCCGAGAGACCACATTTGTCTCCCTCCGGGAGACGACATTTGTCTCCCTCCGGGAGACCAAACTGTCTCCCTCCGGGAGCCAACATTTGTCTCCCTCCGGGAGACAACCTTTGTCTTCCTCCGGGAGACAACTTTTGTCTCCTTCCGAGAGACGACATTTGTCTCCCTCCGAGAGACAACATTTGTCTACCTCCGGGAGACAACATTTGTCTCCCTCCGGGAGACAACCTTTGTCTTCCTCCGGGAGACAACATTTGTCTCCCTCCGGGAGACAACATTTGTCTCCCTCCGGGAGACAACATTTGTCTCCCTCCGGGAGACAACATTTGTCTCCCTCCGGGAGACAACCTTTGTCTCCCTCCGGGAGACAACATTTGTCTCCCTCCGGGAGACATCATTTGTCTCCCTCCGGGAGACAAAATTTGTCTCCCTCCGGGAGACAACCTTTGTCTCCCTTCGGGAGACAACATTTGTCTCCCTCCGGGAGAAAACATTTGTCTCCCTCCGGGAGACAACCTTTGTCTCCCTCCGGGAGAAAACATTTGTCTCCTTCCGGGAGCCAACATTTGTCTCCCTCCGGGAGAAAACATTTGTCTCCTTCCGAGAGACGACATTTGTCTCCCTCCGGGAGACAACATTTGTCTCCTTCCGGGAGCCAACATTTGTCTCCCTCCGTGAGACAACCTTTGTCTCCCTCCGGGAGACAACATTTGTCTCCCTCCGGGAGACAACATTTGTCTCCCCTTGGGAGACAACAATTGTCTCCCTCCGGGAGACAACATTTGTCTCCCTCCGGGAGACCAAACTGTCTCCCTCCGGGAGACAACATTTGTCTCCCTCCGGGAGACAACCTTTGTCTTCCTCCGGGAGACAACATTTGTCTCCTTCCGAGAGACAACATTTGTCTCCCTCCGGGAGACAACATTTGTCTCCCTCCGGGAGACAACCTTTGTCTCCCTCCGGGAGACAACCTTTGTCTTCCTCCGGGAGACAACATTTGTCTCCCTCCGGGAGACAACATTTGTCTCCCTCCGGGAGCCAACATTTGTCTCCTTCCGAGAGACAACATTTGTCTACCTCCGGGAGACAACATTTGCCTCCCTCCGGGAGACAACATTTGTCTCCCTCCGGGAGACAACCTTTGTCTCCCTCCGGGAGACAACATTTGTCTCCATCTAGGAGAAAACATTTGTCTCCCTCCGGGAGACAACCTTTGTCTCCCTCCGGGAGACAACATTTGTCTCCCTCCGGGAGACAACTTTTGTCTCCTTCCGAGAGACCACATTTGTCTCCCTCCGGGAGACGACATTTGTCTCCCTCCGGGAGACCAAACTGTCTCCCTCCGGGAGCCAACATTTCTCTCCCTCCGGGAGACAACCTTTGTCTTCCTCCGGGAGACAACATTTGTCTACCTCCGGGAGACAACATTTGTCTCCCTCCGGGAGACAACATTTGTCTCCCTCCGGGAGACAACATTTGTCTCCCTCCGGGAGACAACCTTTGTCTCCCTCCGGGAGACAACATTTGTCTCCCTCCGGGAGACATCATTTGTCTCCCTCCGGGAGACAACATTTGTCTCCCTCCGGGAGACAACCTTTGTCTCCCTCCGGGAGACAACATTTGTCTCCCTCCGGGAGAATACATTTGTCTCCCTCCGGGAGACAACCTTTGTCTCCCTCCGGGAGACAACATTTGTCTCCCTCCGGGAGACAACTTTTGTCTCCTTCCGAGAGACGACATTTGTCTCCCTCCGAGAGACAACATTTGTCTCCCTCCGGGAGACAACATTTGTCTCCCTCCGGGAGACAACTTTTGTCTCCTTCCGAGAGACGACATTTGTCTCCCTCCGGGAGACAACATTTGTCTCCCTCCGGGAGCCAACATTTGTCTCCTTCCGAGAGACAACATTTGTCTACCTCCGGGAGACAACATTTGTCTCCCTCCGGGAGACAACCTTTGTCTTCCTCCGGGAGACAACATTTGTCTCCCTCCGGGAGACAACTTTTGTCTCCTTCCGAGAGACGACATTTGTCTCCCTCCGGGAGACAACATTTGTCTCCCTCCGGGAGCCAACATTTGTCTCCCTCCGTGAGACAACCTTTGTCTCCCTCCGGGAGACAACATTTGTCTCCCTCCGGGAGACAACATTTGTCTCCCTCCGGGAGACAACATTTGTCTCCCTCCGGGAGACAACCTTTGTCTTCCTCCGGGAGACAACATTTGTCTCCCTCCGGGAGACAACTTTTGTCTCCTTCCGAGAGACGACATTTGTCTCCCTCCGGGAGACAACATTTGTCTCCCTCCGGGAGCCAACATTTGTCTCCCTCCGTGAGACAACCTTTGTCTCCCTCCGGGAGACAACATTTGTCTCCCTCCGGGAGACAACATTTGTCTCCCTCCGGGAGACAACAACTGTCTCCCTCCGGGAGACAACATTTGTCTCCCTCCGGGAGACCAATCTGTCTCCCTCCGGGAGACAACATTTGTCTCCCTCCGGGAGACAACCTTTGTCTTCCTCCGGGAGACAACTTTTGTCTCCTTCCGAGAGACAACATTTGTCTCCCTCCGGGAGAAAACATTTGTCTCCCTCCGGGAGACAACCTTTGTCTCCCTCCGGGAGACAACCTTTGTCTTCCTCCGGGAGACAACATTTGTCTCCCTCCGGGAGACAACATTTGTCTCCCTCCGGGAGACAACATTTGTCTCCCTCCGGGAGACAACCTTTGTCTCCCTCTGGGAGACAACCTTTGTCTCCCTCTGGGAGACAACATTTGTCTCACTCCGGGAGACAACATTTGTCTCCCTCCGGGAGACAACCTTTGTCTCCCTCCGGGAGACAACATTTGTCTCCCTCCGAGAGACAACCTTTGTCTCCCTCCGGGAGACAAACATTGTCTCCCTCCGAGAGACAACATTTGTCTCCCTCCGGGAGACAACATTTGTCTCCCTCCGGGAGACAACATTTGTCTCCCTCCGGGAGACCAAACTGTCTCCCTCCGAGAGACAACATTTGTCTCCCTCCGGGAGACAACATTTGTCTCCCTCTGGGAGCCAACATTTGTCTCCCTCCGGGAGACAACATTTGTCTCCCTCCGAGAGACAACCTTTGTCTCCCTCCGGGAGACAACCTTTGTCTCCCTCCTGGAGACAACATTTGTCTCCCTCCGGGAGACAACACTTCATTTGTCTCCCTCCGGGAGACAACATTTGTCTCCCTCCGGGAGACAACCTTTGTCTCCCTCCGTGAGACAACCTTTGTCTCCCTCCGGGAGAAAACATTTGTCTCCCTCCGGGAGACAACCTTTGTCTCCCTCCGTGAGACAACCTTTGTCTCCCTCCGGGAGAAAACATTTGTCTCCCTCCGGGAGACAACCTTTGTCTCCCTCCGGGAAAGAACCTTTGTCTCCCTCCGGGAGACAACATTTGTCTCCCTCCGGGAGAAAACCTTTGTCTTCCTCCGGGAGGCAACATTTGTCTCCCTCCGGGAGCCAACATTTGTCTCCTTCCGAGAGACAACATTTGTCTACCTCCGGGAGACAACATTTGTCTCCCTCCGGGAGACAACATTTGTCTCCCTCCGGGAGATAACATTTGTCTCCCTCTGGGAGACAACATTTTTCTCCCTCCGAGAGACAACATTTGTCTCACTCCGGGAGACAACCTTTGTCTCCCTCTGGGAGACAACATTTGTCTCCCTCCGAGAGACAACATTTGTCTCCCTCCGGGAGACAACCTTTGTCTCCCTCCGGGAGACAACCTTTGTCTCCCTCCTGGAGACAACATTTGTCTCCCTCCGGGAGACAACACTTCATTTGTCTTCCTCCGGGAGACAACATTTGTCTCCCTCCGGGAGACAACCTTTGTCTCCCTCCGTGAGACAACCTTTGTCTCCCTCCGGGAGAAAACATTTGTCTCCCTCCGGGAGACAACCTTTGTCTCCCTCCGTGAGACAACCTTTGTCTCCCTCCGGGAGAAAACATTTGTCTCCCTCCGGGAGACAACCTTTGTCTCCCTCCGGGAAAGAACCTTTGTCTCCCTCCGGGAGACAACATTTGTCTCCCTCCGGGAGACAACCTTTGTCTTCCTCCGGGAGGCAACATTTGTCTCCCTCCGGGAGACAACCTTTGCCTCCCTCCGGGAGACAACCTTTGTTTCCCTCCGGGAGACAACCTTTGTCTCCCTCCGGGAGACAACATTTGTCTCCCTCCGGGAGACAACCTTACTCCCTCCGGGAGACAACATTTGTCTCCCTCTGGGAGACAACATTTGTCTCCCTCCGGGAGACAACATTTGTCTCCCTCCGGGAGACAACATTTGTCTCCCTCCGGGAGACAACATTTGTCTCCGTCCGGGAGACAACATTTGTCTCCCTCCGGGAGACAACATTTGTCTCCCTCCGGGAGACAACGTTTGTCTCCCTCCGGGAGACAACATTTTTCTCCCTCCGAGAGACAACATTTGTCTCACTCCGGGAGACAACCTTTGTCTCCCTCTGGGAGACAACATTTGTCTCCCTCCGAGAGACAACATTTGTCTCCCTCCGGGAGACAACCTTTGTCTCCCTCCGGGAGACAACCTTTGTCTCCCTCCTGGAGACAACATTTGTCTCCCACCGGGAGACAACCTTTGTCTCCCTCCGGGATACAACCTTTGTCTCCCTCCGGGAGACAACATTTGTCTCCCACCGGGAGACAACACTTCATTTGTCTCCTTCCGAGAGACAACATTTGTCTCCCTCCGGGAGACAACATTTGTCTCCCTCCGGGAGACAACCATTGTCTCCCTCCGGGAGACAACCTGTCTCCTTCCGAGAGACAACATTTGTCTCCCTCCGGGAGACAACATTTGTCTCACTCCGGGAGACAACCTTTGTCTCCCTCTGGGAGACAACATTTGTCTCCCTCCGAGAGACAACATTTGTCTCCCTCCGGGAGACAACCTTTGTCTCCCTCCGGGAGACAACCTTTGTCTCCCTCCAGGAGACAACATTTGTCTCCCTCCGGGAGACAACCTTTGTCTCCCTCCGGGAAAGAACCTTTGTCTCCCTCCGGGAGACAACATTTGTCTCCCTCCGGGAGACAACCTTTGTCTTCCTCCGGGAGGCAACATTTGTCTCCCTCCGGGAGACAACCTTTGCCTCCCTCCGGGAGACAACATTTGTCTCCCTCTGGGAGACAACATTTGTCTCCCTCCGGGAGACAACATTTGTCTCCCTCCGGGAGACAACATTTGTCTCCCTCCGGGAGACAACATTTGTCTCCCTCCGGGAGACAACATTTGTCTCCCTCCGGGAGACAACATTTGTCTCCCTCCGGGAGACAACATTTGTCTCCCTCCGGGAGACAAAATTTGTCTCCCTCCGGGAGACAACATTTTTCTCCCTCCGAGAGACAACATTTGTCTCACTCCGGGAGACAACCTTTGTCTCCCTCTGGGAGACAACATTTGTCTCCCTCCGAGAGACAACATTTGTCTCCCTCCGGGAGACAACCTTTGTCTCCCTCCGGGAGACAACCTTTGTCTCCCTCCTGGAGACAACATTTGTCTCCCACCGGGAGACAACACTTCATTTGTCTCCCTCCGGGAGACAACATTTGTCTCCCTCCGGGAGACAACCTTTGTCTCCCTCCGTGAGACAACCTTTGTCTCCCTCCGGGAGAAAACATTTGTCTCCCTCCGGGAGACAACCTTTTTCTCCCTCCGGGATACAACCTTTGTCTCCCTCCGGGAGACAACATTTGTCTCCCACCGGGAGACAACCTTACTCCCTCCGGGAGACAACATTTGTCTCCCTCTGGGAGACAACATTTGTCTCCCTCCGGGAGACAACATTTGTCTCCCTCCGGGAGACAACATTTGTCTCCCTCCGGGAGACAACATTTGTCTCCCTCCGGGAGACAACATTTGTCTCCGTCCGGGAGACAACATTTGTCTCCCTCCGGGAGACAACATTTGTCTCCCTCCGGGAGACAACATTTGTCTCCCTCCGGGAGACAACATTTTTCTCCCTCCGAGAGACAACATTTGTCTCACTCCGGGAGACAACCTTTGTCTCCCTCTGGGAGACAACATTTGTCTCCCTCCGAGAGACAACATTTGTCTCCCTCCGGGAGACAACCTTTGTCTCCCTCCGGGAGACAACCTTTGTCTCCCTCCTGGAGACAACATTTGTCTCCCACCGGGAGACAACCTTTGTCTCCCTCCGGGATACAACCTTTGTCTCCCTCCGGGAGACAACATTTGTCTCCCACCGGGAGACAACACTTCATTTGTCTCCTTCCGAGAGACAAAATTTGTCTCCCTCCGGGAGACAACATTTGTCTCCCTCCGGGAGACAACCTTACTCCCTCCGGGTGACAACATTTGTCTCCCTCCGGGAGACAACATTTGTCTCCCTCCGGGAGACAACATTTGTCTCCCTCCGGGAGACAACCTTTGTCTCCCTCTGGGAGACAACAATTGTCTCCCTCCGAGAGACAACCATTGTCTCCCTCCGGGAGACAACCTGTCTCCTTCCGAGAGACAACATTTGTCTCCCTCCGGGAGACAACATTTGTCTCACTCCGGGAGACAACCTTTGTCTCCCTCTGGGAGACAACATTTGTCTCCCTCCGAGAGACAACATTTGTCTCCCTCCGGGAGACAACCTTTGTCTCCCTCCGGGAGACAACCTTTGTCTCCCTCCAGGAGACAACATTTGTCTCCCTCCGGGAGACAACCTTTGTCTCCCTCCGGGAAAGAACCTTTGTCTCCCTCCGGGAGACAACATTTGTCTCCCTCCGGGAGACAACCTTTGTCTTCCTCCGGGAGGCAACATTTGTCTCCCTCCGGGAGACAACCTTTGCCTCCCTCCGGGAGACAACCTTTGTTTCCCTCCGGGAGACAACCTTTGTCTCCCTCCGGGAGACAACATTTGTCTCCCTCCGGGAGACAACCTTACTCCCTCCGGGAGACAACATTTGTCTCCCTCTGGGAGACAACATTTGTCTCCCTCCGGGAGACAACATTTGTCTCCCTCCGGGAGACAACATTTGTCTCCCTCCGGGAGACAACATTTGTCTCCCTCCGGGAGACAACATTTGTCTCCCTCCGGGAGACAACATTTGTCTCCCTCCGGGAGACAACATTTGTCTCCCTCCGGGAGACAAAATTTGTCTCCCTCCGGGAGACAACATTTTTCTCCCTCCGAGAGACAACATTTGTCTCACTCCGGGAGACAACCTTTGTCTCCCTCTGGGAGACAACATTTGTCTCCCTCCGAGAGACAACATTTGTCTCCCTCCGGGAGACAACCTTTGTCTCCCTCCGGGAGACAACCTTTGTCTCCCTCCTGGAGACAACATTTGTCTCCCACCGGGAGACAACACTTCATTTGTCTCCCTCCGGGAGACAACATTTGTCTCCCTCCGGGAGACAACCTTTGTCTCCCTCCGTGAGACAACCTTTGTCTCCATCCGGGAGAAAACATTTGTTTCCCTCCGGGAGACAACCTTTTTCTCCCTCCGGGATACAACCTTTGTCTCCCTCCGGGAGACAACATTTGTCTCCCACCGGGAGACAACACTTCATTTGTCTCCCTCCGGGAGACAACATTTGTCTCCCTCCGGGAGACAACCTTTGTCTCCCTCCGTGAGACAACCTTTGTCTCCCTCCGGGAGAAAACATTTGTCTCCCTCCGGGAGACAACCTTTGTCTTTCTCCGGGATACAACCTTTGTCTTCCTCCGGGAGACAACATTTGTCTCCCTCCGGGAGACAACCTTTGTCTTCCTCCGGGAGGCAACATTTGTCTCCCTCCGGGAGATAACCTTTGTCTCCCACCGGGAGACAACCTTTGTTTCCCTCCGGGAGACAACCTTTGTCTCCCTCCGGGAAACAACATTTGTCTCCCTCCGGAAGACCAAACTGTCTCCCTCCGGGAGACAACCTGTCTCCTTCCGAGAGACAACATTTGTCTCCCTCCGGGAGACAACATTTGTCTCCCTCCGGGAGACAACCTTACTCCCTCCGGGAGACAACATTTGTCTCCCTCCGGGAGACAACATTTGTCTCCCTCCGGGAGACAACATTTGTCTCCCTCCGGGAGACAACCTTTGTCTCCCTCTGGGAGACAACAATTGTCTCCCTCCGAGAGACAACCATTGTCTCCCTCCGGGAGACAACCTGTCTCCTTCCGAGAGACAACATTTGTCTCCCTCCGGGAGACAACATTTGTCTCACTCCGGGAGACAACCTTTGTCTCCCTCTGGGAGACAACATTTGTCTCCCTCCGAGAGACAACATTTGTCTCCCTCCGGGAGACAACCTTTGTCTCCCTCCGGGAGACAACCTTTGTCTCCCTCCGGGAGACAACATTTGTCTCCCTCCGGGAGACAACATTTGCCTCCCACCGGGAGACAACACTTGTCTCCCTCCGGGAGACAACCTTTGTCTCCCTCCGTGAGACAACCTTTGTCTCCCTCCGGGAGAAAACATTTGTCTCCCTGCGGGAGACAACCTTTGTCTCCCTCCGGGAGACAACATTTGTCTCCCTCCGGGAGACAACCTTTGTCTTCCTCCGGGAGGCAACATTTGTCTCACTCCGGGAGACAACCTTTGTCTCCCTGTGGGAGACAACATTTGTCTCCCTCCGGGAGACAACATTTGCCTCCCACCGGGAGACAACATTTGTCTCCCTCCGGGAGACAACCTTTGTCTCCCTCCGGGAGACAACCTTTGTCTCCCTCCGGGAGACAACATTTGTCTCCCTCCGGGAGACAACATTTGCCTCCCACCGGGAGACAACATTTGTCTCCCTCCGGGAGACAACCTTTGTCTCCCTCCGGGAGACAACATTTGTCGCCCTCCGGGAGACAACATTTGTCTCCCTCCGGGAGACAACCTTTGTCTCCCTCTGGGAGACAACAATTGTCTCCCTCCGAGAGACAACCATTGTCTCCCTCCGGGAGACAACCTGTCTCCTTCCGAGAGACAACATTTGTCTCCCTCCGGGAGACAACATTTGTCTCACTCCGGGAGACAACCTTTGTCTCCCTGTGGGAGACAACATTTGTCTCCCTCCGGGAGACAACATTTGCCTCCCACCGGGAGACAACATTTGTCTCCCTCCGGGAGACAACCTTTGTCTCCCTCCGGGAGACAACCTTTGTCTCCCTCCGGGAGACAACATTTGTCTCCCTCCGGGAGACAACATTTGCCTCCCACCGGGAGACAACATTTGTCTCCCTCCGGGAGACAACCTTTGTCTCCCTCCGGGAGACAACCTTTGTCTCCCTCCGGGAGACAACATTTGTCTCCCTCCGGGAGACAACATTTGCCTCCCACCGGGAGACAACATTTGTCTCCCTCCGGGAGACAACCTTTGTCTCCCTCCGTGAGACAACCTTTGTCTCCCTCCGGGAGAAAACATTTGTCTCCCTCCGGGAGACAACCTTTGTCTCCCTCCGGGAGACAACCTTTGTCTCCCTCCGGGAGACAACATTTGTCTCCCTCCGGGAGACAACCTTTATCTTCCTCCGGGAGGCAACATTTGTCTCCCTCCGAGAGACAACCTTTGTCTCCCTCCGGGAGACAACCTTTGTCTCCCTCCGGGATACAACATTTGTCTCCCTACGGGAGACAACCTTTGTCTCCCTCCGGGAGACAACATTTGTCTCCCTCCGGGAGACAACATTGGTCTCCCTCCGAGAGACAACATTTGTCTTCCTCCGGGAGGCAACATTTGTCTCCCTCCGGGAGACAACCTTTGTCTCCCTCCGGGAGACAACCTTTGTCTCCCTCCGGGAGACAACATTTGTCTCCCTCCGAGAGACAACATTTGTCTCCCTCCGGGAGACAACATTTGTCTCCCTCCGGGAGACAACCTTTGTCTCCCTCCGGGAGACAACCTTTGTCTCCCTCCGGGAGACAACATTTGTCTCCCTCCGGGAGACAACATTTGCCTCCCACCGGGAGACAACATTTGTCTCCCTCCGGGAGACAACCTTTGTCTCCCTCCGTGAGACAACCTTTGTCTCCCTCCGGGAGAAAACATTTGTCTCCCTCCGGGAGACAACCTTTGTCTCCCTCCGGGAGACAACCTTTGTCTCCCTCCGGGAGACAACATTTGTCTCCCTCCGGGAGACAACATTTGTCTCCCTCCGGGAGACAACATTTGTCTCCCTCCGGGAGACAACCATTGTCTCCCTCCGGGAGACAACCTGTCTCCTTCCGAGAGACAACATTTGTCTCCCTCCGGGAGACAACCTTTGTCTCCCTCCGGGAGACAACATTTGTCTCCCTCCGGGAGACAACCTTTGTCTCCCTCTGTGAGACAACCTTTGTCTCCCTCCGGGAGAAAACATTTGTCTCCCTCCGGGAGACAACTTTTGTCTCCCTCCGGGATACAACCTTTGTCTCCCTCCGGGAGACAACATTTGTCTCCCTCCGGGAGACAACCTTTGTCTTCCTCCGGTAGGCAACATTTGTCTCCCTCCGGGAGACAACCTTTGTCTCCCTCCGGGAGACAACCTTTGTCTCCCTCCGGGAGACAACCTTTGTCTCCCTCCGGGAGAGAACATTTGTCTCCCTCCGGGAGACAACCTTTGTCTCCCTCCGGGAGACAACCTGTCTCCTTCCGAGAGACAACATTTGTCTCCCTCCGGGAGACAACATTTGTCTCCCTCCGGGAGACAACATTTGTCTCCCTCCGGGAGACAACCATTGTCTCCCTCCGGGAGACAACCTGTCTCCTTCCGAGAGACAACATTTGTCTCCCTCCGGGAGACAACCTTTGTCTCCCTCCGGGAGACAACATTTGTCTCCCTCCGGGAGACAACCTTTGTCTCCCTCTGTGAGACAACCTTTGTCTCCCTCCGGGAGAAAACATTTGTCTCCCTCCGGGAGACAACTTTTGTCTCCCTCCGGGATACAACCTTTGTCTCCCTCCGGGAGACAACATTTGTCTCCCTCCGGGAGACAACCTTTGTCTTCCTCCGGTAGGCAACATTTGTCTCCCTCCGGGAGACAACCTTTGTCTCCCTCCGGGAGACAACCTTTGTCTCCCTCCGGGAGACAACCTTTGTCTCCCTCCGGGAGAGAACATTTGTCTCCCTCCGGGAGACAACCTTTGTCTCCCTCCGGGAGACAACCTGTCTCCTTCCGAGAGACAACATTTGTCTCCCTCCGGTAGACAACCATTGTCTACCTCCGGGAGACAACCTGTCTCCTTCCGAGAGACAACATTTGTCTCCCTTCGGGAGACAACATTTGTCTCCCTCCGGGAGACAACATTTGTCTCCCTCCGGGAGACAACATTTGTCTCCCTCCGGGAGACAACCTTTGTCTCCCTCCGGGAGACAACATTTGTCTCCCTCCAGGAGACAACATTTGTCTCCCTCCGGGAGACAACATTTGTCTTCCTCCGGGAGAAAACCTTTGACTCCCTCCGGGAGACAACCTTTGTCTCCCTACGGGAGACAACCCTTGTCTCCCTCCGGGAGACAACATTTGTCTCCCTCCGGGAGACAACATTTGTCTCCCTCCGGGAGACCAAACTGTCTCCCTCCGAGAGACAACATTTGTCTCCCTCCGGGAGACAACATTTGTCTCCCTCCGGGAGACAACATTTGTCTCCCTCCGGGAGACAACCTTTGTCTTCCTCCGGGAGACAACCTGTCTCCTTCCGAGAGACAAAATTTGTCTCCCTCCGGGAGACAACCTTACTCCCTCCGGGAGACAACATTTGTCTCCCTCCGGGAGACAACACTTCATTTGTCTCCCTCCGGGAGACAACAATTGTCTCCCTCCGGGAGACAACATTTGTCTCCCTCCGGGAGACAACATTTGTCTCCCTCCGGGAGACAACATTTGTCTCCCTCCGGGAGACAACCATTGTCTCCCTCCGGGAGACAACCTGTCTCCTTCCGAGAGACAACATTTGTCTCCCTCCGGGAGACAACCTTTGTCTCCCTCCGGGAGACAACATTTGTCTCCCTCCAGGAGACAACATTTGTCTCCCTCCGGGAGACAACATTTGTCTTCCTCCGGGAGAAAACCTTTGACTCCCTCCGGGAGACAACCTTTGTCTCCCTACGGGAGACAACCCTTGTCTCCCTCCGGGAGACAACATTTGTCTCCCTCCGGGAGACAACATTTGTCTCCCTCCGGGAGACCAAACTGTCTCCCTCCGAGAGACAACATTTGTCTCCCTCCGGGAGACAACATTTGTCTCCCTCCGGGAGACAACATTTGTCTCCCTCCGGGAGACAACCTTTGTCTTCCTCCGGGAGACAACCTGTCTCCTTCCGAGAGACAAAATTTGTCTCCCTCCGGGAGACAACCTTACTCCCTCCGGGAGACAACATTTGTCTCCCTCCGGGAGACAACACTTCATTTGTCTCCCTCCGGGAGACAACAATTGTCTCCCTCCGGGAGACAACATTTGTCTCCCTCCGGGAGACAACATTTGTCTCCCTCCGGGAGACAACATTTGTCTCCCTCCGGGAGACAACCATTGTCTCCCTCCGGGAGACAACCTGTCTCCTTCCGAGAGACAACATTTGTCTCCCTCCGGGAGACAACCTTTGTCTCCCTCCGGGAGACAACATTTGTCTCCCTCCGGGAGACAACCTTTGTCTCCCTCTGTGAGACAACCTTTGTCTCCCTCCGGGAGAAAACATTTGTCTCCCTCCGGGAGACAACTTTTGTCTCCCTCCGGGATACAACCTTTGTCTCCCTCCGGGAGACAACATTTGTCTCCCTCCGGGAGACAACCTTTGTCTTCCTCCGGTAGGCAACATTTGTCTCCCTCCGGGAGACAACCTTTGTCTCCCTCCGGGAGACAACCTTTGTCTCCCTCCGGGAGACAACCTTTGTCTCCCTCCGGGAGAGAACATTTGTCTCCCTCCGGGAGACAACCTTTGTCTCCCTCCGGGAGACAACCTGTCTCCTTCCGAGAGACAACATTTGTCTCCCTCCGGTAGACAACCATTGTCTACCTCCGGGAGACAACCTGTCTCCTTCCGAGAGACAACATTTGTCTCCCTTCGGGAGACAACATTTGTCTCCCTCCGGGAGACAACATTTGTCTCCCTCCGGGAGACAACATTTGTCTCCCTCCGGGAGACAACCTTTGTCTCCCTCCGGGAGACAACATTTGTCTCCCTCCAGGAGACAACATTTGTCTCCCTCCGGGAGACAACATTTGTCTTCCTCCGGGAGAAAACCTTTGACTCCCTCCGGGAGACAACCTTTGTCTCCCTACGGGAGACAACCCTTGTCTCCCTCCGGGAGACAACATTTGTCTCCCTCCGGGAGACAACATTTGTCTCCCTCCGGGAGACCAAACTGTCTCCCTCCGAGAGACAACATTTGTCTCCCTCCGGGAGACAACATTTGTCTCCCTCCGGGAGACAACATTTGTCTCCCTCCGGGAGACAACCTTTGTCTTCCTCCGGGAGACAACCTGTCTCCTTCCGAGAGACAAAATTTGTCTCCCTCCGGGAGACAACCTTACTCCCTCCGGGAGACAACATTTGTCTCCCTCCGGGAGACAACACTTCATTTGTCTCCCTCCGGGAGACAACAATTGTCTCCCTCCGGGAGACAACATTTGTCTCCCTCCGGGAGACAACCTTTGTCTTCCTCTGGGAGACAACCTTTGTCTCCCTCCGTGAGACAACCTTTGTCTCCCTCCGGGAGAAAACATTTGTCTCCCTCCGGGAGACAACATTTGTCTCCCTCCGGGAGACAACCTTTGTCTTCCTCCGGGAGACAACCTGTCTCCTTCCGAGAGACAACATTTGTCTCCCTCCGGGAGACAACATTTGTCTCCCTCCGGGAGACAACCTTACTCCCTCCGGGAGACAACATTTGTCTCCCTCCGGGAGACAACCTTTGTCTTCCTCCGGGAGACAACCTGTCTCCTTCCGAGAGACAAAATTTGTCTCCCTCCGGGAGACAACCTTTGTCTCCCTCCGGGAGACAACCTTACTCCCTCCGGGAGACAACATTTGTCTCCCTCCGGGAGACAACACTTCATTTGTCTCCCTCCGGGAGACAACAATTGTCTCCCTCTGGGAGACAACCTTTGTCTCCCTCCGTGAGACAACCTTTGTCTCCCTCCGGGAGAAAACATTTGTCTCCCTCCGGGAGACAACATTTGTCTCCCTCCGGGAGACAACCTTTGTCTTCCTCCGGGAGACAACCTGTCTCCTTCCAAGAGACAACATTTGTCTCCCTCCGGGGGACAACATTTGTCTCCCTCCGGGAGACAACCTTACTCCCTCCGGGAGACAACATTTGTCTCCCTCCGGGAGACAACCTTTGTCTCCCTTCGGGAGACAACATTTGTCTCCCTCCGGGAGACAACCTTTGTCTCCCTCCGGGAGACAACATTTGTCTCCCTCCGGGAGACAACATTTGTCTCCCTCCGGGAGACCAAACTGTCTCCCTCCGAGAGACAACATTTGTCTCCTTCCGGAAGACAACATTTGTCTCCCTCCGGGAGACAACATTTGTCTCCCTCCAGGAGACAACATTTGTCTCCCTCCGGGAGACAACATTTGTCTCCCTCCGGGAGACAACATTTGTCTCCCTCCGGGAGACAACATTTGTCTCCCTCCGGGAGACAACCTTTGTCTCCCTCCGGGAGACAACATTTGTCTCCCTCCAGGAGACAACATTTGTCTCCCTCCTGGAGACAACCTTTGTCTCCCTCCGGGAGACAACATTTGTCTCCCTCCGAGAGACAACATTTGTCTCCCTCCGGGAGACAACCTTTGTCTCCCTCCGGGAGACAACCTTTGTCTCCCTCCGGGAGACAACCTTTGTCTTCCTCCGGGAGACAACCTGTCTCCTTCCGAGAGACAAAATTTGTCTCCCTCCGGGAGACAACCTTTGTCTCCCTCCGGGAGACAACCTTACTCCCTCCGGGAGACAACATTTGTCTCCCTCCGGGAGACAACACTTCATTTGTCTCCCTCCGGGAGACAACAATTGTCTCCCTCTGGGAGACAACCTTTGTCTCCCTCCGTGAGACAACCTTTGTCTCCCTCCGGGAGAAAACATTTGTCTCCCTCCGGGAGACAACATTTGTCTCCCTCCGGGAGACAACCTTTGTCTTCCTCCGGGAGACAACCTGTCTCCTTCCAAGAGACAACATTTGTCTCCCTCCGGGAGACAACATTTGTCTCCCTCCGGGAGACAACCTTACTCCCTCCGGGAGACAACATTTGTCTCCCTCCGGGAGACAACCTTTGTCTCCCTCCGGGAGACAACATTTGTCTCCCTCCGGGAGACAACCTTTGTCTCCCTCCGGGAGACAACATTTGTCTCCCTCCGGGAGACAACATTTGTCTCCCTCCGGGAGACCAAACTGTCTCCCTCCGAGAGACAACATTTGTCTCCCTCCGGAAGACAACATTTGTCTCCCTCCGGGAGACAACATTTGTCTCCCTCCAGGAGACAACATTTGTCTCCCTCCGGGAGACAACATTTGTCTCCCTCCGGGAGACAACATTTGTCTCCCTCCGGGAGACAACATTTGTCTCCCTCCGGGAGACAACATTTGTCTCCCTCCGGGAGACAACCTTTGTCTCCCTCCGGGAGACAACATTTGTCTCCCTCCAGGAGACAACATTTGTCTCCCTCCTGGAGACAACCTTTGTCTCCCTCCGGGAGACAACATTTGTCTCCCTCCGAGAGACAACATTTGTCTCCCTCCGGGAGACAACCTTTGTCTCCCTCCGGGAGACAACCTTTGTCTCCCTCCGGGAGACAACCTTTGTCTCCCTCCGGGAGACAACATTTGTCTCCCTCCGGGAGACAACCTTTGTCTCCCTCCGGGAGACAACATTTGTCTCCCTCAGGGAGACAACATTTGTCTCCCTCCGGGAGACAACCCTTGTCTCCCTCCGGGAGACAACCCTTGTCTCCCTCCGGGAGACAACATTTGTCTCCCTCCGGGAGACAACATTTGTCTCCCTCCGGGAGACAACCATTGTCTACCTCTGGGAGACAACCTGTCTCCTTCCGAGAGACAACATTTGTCTCCCTTCGGGAGACAACATTTGTCTCCCTCCGGGAGACAACATTTGTCTCCCTCCGGGAGACAACATTTGTCTCCCTCCGGGAGACAACCTTTGTCTCCCTCCGGGAGACAACATTTGTCTCCCTCCGGGAGACAACATTTGTCTCCCTCCGGGAGACAACATTTGTCTCCCTCCGGGAGACAACCTTTGTCTCCCTGCGGGAGACAACATTTGTCTCCCTCCGGGAGACAACCTTTGTCTCCCTCCGGGAAAAAACATTTGTCTCCCTCCGGGAGACAACCCTTGTCTCCCTCCGGGAGACAACCTTTGTCTCCCTCCGGGAAAAAACATTTGTCTCCCTCCGGGAGACAACCCTTGTCTCCCTCCGGGAGACAACCTTTGTCTCCCTCCGGGAAAAAACATTTGTCTCCCTCCGGGAGACAACCCTTGTCTCCCTCCGGGAGACAACCTTTGTCTTCCTCCGGGAGGCAACATTTGTCTCCCTCCGGGAGAAAACCTTTGTCTCCCTCCGGGAGACAACCTTTGTCTCCCTCCGGGAGACAACGTTTGTCTCCCTCCGGGAGACAACATTTGTCTCCCTCCGAGAGACAACATTTGTCTCCCTACGGGAGACAACCCTTGTCTCCCTCCGGGAGACAACCTTTGTCTCCCTCTGGGAGACAACCTTTGTCTCCCTCCGTGAGACAACCTTTGTCTCCCTCCGGGAGAAAACATTTGTCTCCCTCCGGGAGACAACATTTGTCTCCCTCCGGGAGACAACCTTTGTCTTCCTCCGGGAGACAACCTGTCTCCTTCCGAGAGACAACATTTGTCTCCCTCCGGGAGACAACATTTGTCTCCCTCCAGGAGACAACATTTGTCTCCCTCCGGGAGACAACATTTGTCTCCCTCCGGGAGACAACCTTTGTCTCCCTCCGGGAGACAACATTTGTCTCCCTCCGGGAGACAACCTTTGTCTCCCTCCGGGAGACAACATTTGTCTTCCTCCGGGAGACAACCTTTGTCTCCCTCCGGGAGACAACCTTTGTCTCCCTCCGGGAAAAAACATTTGTCTCCCTCCGGGAGACAACATTTGTCTCCCTCCGGGAGACAACCTTTGTCTCCCTGCGGGAGACAACATTTGTCTCCCTCCGGGAGACAACCTTTGTCTCCCTCCGGGAAAAAACATTTGTCTCCCTCCGGGAGACAACCCTTGTCTCCCTCCGGGAGACAACCTTTGTCTCCCTCCGGGAAAAAACATTTGTCTCCCTCCGGGAGACAACCCTTGTCTCCCTCCGGGAGACAACCTTTGTCTCCCTCCGAGAAAAAACATTTGTCTCCCTCCGGGAGACAACCCTTGTCTCCCTCCGGGAGACAACCTTTGTCTTCCTCCGGGAGGCAACATTTGTCTCCCTCCGGGAGAAAACCTTTGTCTCCCTCCGGGAGACAACCTTTGTCTCCCTCCGGGAGACAACGTTTGTCTCCCTCCGGGAGACAACATTTGTCTCCCTCCGAGAGACAACATTTGTCTCCCTACGGGAGACAACCCTTGTCTCCCTCCGGGAGACAACCTTTGTCTCCCTCTGGGAGACAACCTTTGTCTCCCTCCGTGAGACAACCTTTGTCTCCCTCCGGGAGAAAACATTTGTCTCCCTCCGGGAGACAACATTTGTCTCCCTCCGGGAGACAACCTTTGTCTTCCTCCGGGAGACAACCTGTCTCCTTCCGAGAGACAACATTTGTCTCCCTCCGGGAGACAACATTTGTCTCCCTCCAGGAGACAACATTTGTCTCCCTCCGGGAGACAACATTTGTCTCCCTCCGGGAGACAACCTTTGTCTCCCTCCGGGAGACAACATTTGTCTCCCTCCGGGAGACAACCTTTGTCTCCCTCCGGGAGACAACATTTGTCTTCCTCCGGGAGACAACCTTTGTCTCCCTCCGGGAGACAACCTTTGTCTCCCTCCGGGAAAAAACATTTGTCTCCCTCCGGGAGACAACCTTTGTCTCCCTCCGGGAGACAACCTTTGTCTCCCTCCGGGAGACAACATTTGTCTCCCTCCGGGAGACAACCTTTTTCTTCCTCCGGGAGGCAACATTTGTCTCCCTCCGGGAGAAAACCTTTGACTCCCTCCGGGAGACAACCTTTGTCTCCCTCCGGGAGACAACCTTTGTCTCCCTCCGGGAGACAACATTTGTCTCCCTCCGGGAGACAACATTTGTCTCCCTACGGGAGACAACCCTTGTCTCCCTCCGGGAGACAACCCTTGTCTCCCTCCGGGAGACAACATGTGTCTCCCTCCGGGAGACAACATTTGTCTCCCTCCGGGAGACCAAACTGTCTCCCTCCGAGAGACAACATTTGTCTCCCTCCGGGAGACAACATTTGTCTCCCTCCGGGAGACAACATTTGTCTCCCTCCGGGAGACAACCTTTGTCTTCCTCCGGGAGACAACCTGTCTCCTTCCGAGAGACAAAATTTGTCTCCCTCCGGGAGACAACCTTACTCCCTCCGGGAGACAACATTTGTCTCCCTCCGGGAGACAACACTTCATTTGTCTCCCTCCGGGAGACAACAATTGTCTCCCTCCGGGAGACAACATTTGTCTCCCTCCGGGAGACAACCTTTGTCTCCCTCTGGGAGACAACCTTTGTCTCCCTCCGTGAGACAACCTTTGTCTCCCTCCGGGAGAAAACATTTGTCTCCCTCCGGGAGACAACATTTGTCTCCCTCCGGGAGACAACCTTTGTCTTCCTCCGGGAGACAACCTGTCTCCTTCCGAGAGACAACATTTGTCTCCCTCCAGGAGACAACATTTGTCTCCCTCCGGGAGACAACCTTACTCCCTCCGGGAGACAACATTTGTCTCCCTCCGGGAGACAACCTTTGTCTTCCTCCGGGAGACAACTTGTCTCCTTCCGAGAGACAAAATTTGTCTCCCTCCGGGAGACAACCTTTGTCTCCCTCCGGGAGACAACCTTACTCCCTCCGGGAGACAACATTTGTCTCCCTCCGGGAGACAACACTTCATTTGTCTCCCTCCGGGAGAAAACATTTGTCTCCCTCCGGGAGACAACATTTGTCTCCCTCCGGGAGACAACCTTTGTCTTCCTCCGGGAGACAACCTGTCTCCTTCCAAGAGACAACATTTGTCTCCCTCCGGGAGACAACATTTGTCTCCCTCCGGGAGACAACCTTACTCCCTCCGGGAGACAACATTTGTCTCCCTCCGGGAGACAACCTTTGTCTCCCTCCGGGAGACAACATTTGTCTCCCTCCGGGAGACAACCTTTGTCTCCCTCCGGGAGACAACATTTGTCTCCCTCCGGGAGACAACATTTGTCTCCCTCCGGGAGACCAAACTGTCTCCCTCCGAGAGACAACATTTGTCTCCCTCCGGAAGACAACATTTGTCTCCCTCCGGGAGACAACATTTGTCTCCCTCCAGGAGACAACATTTGTCTCACTCCGGGAGACAACATTTGTCTCCCTCCGGGAGACAACATTTGTCTCCCTCCGGGAGACAACATTTGTCTCCCTCCGGGAGACAACATTTGTCTCCCTCCGGGAGACAACATTTGTCTCCCTCCAGGAGACAACATTTGTCTCCCTCCTGGAGACAACCTTTGTCTCCCTCCGGTAGACAACATTTGTCTCCCTCCGAGAGACAACATTTGTCTCCCTCCGGGAGACAACCTTTGTCTCCCTCCGGGAGACAACCTTTGTCTCCCTCCGGGAGACAACCTTTGTCTCCCTCCGGGAGACAACCATTGTCTCCCTCCGGGAGACAACATTTGTCTCCCTCCGGGAGACAACCTTTGTCTCCCTCCGGGAGACAACATTTGTCTCCCTCAGGGAGACAACATTTGTCTCCCTCCGGGAGACAACCCTTGTCTCCCTCCGGGAGACAACATTTGTCTCCCTCCGGGAGACAACATTTATCTCCCTCCGGGAGACAACCATTGTCTACCTCCGGGAGACAACCTGTCTCCTTCCGAGAGACAACATTTGTCTCCCTTCGGGAGACAACATTTGTCTCCCTCCGGGAGACAACATTTGTCTCCCTCCGGGAGACAACATTTGTCTCCCTCCGGGAGACAACCTTTGTCTCCCTCCGGGAGACAACATTTGTCTCCCTCCGGGAGACAACATTTGTCTCCCTCCGGGAGACAACATTTGTCTCCCTCCGGGAGACAACCATTGTCTCCCTCCGGGAGACAACATTTGTCTCCCTCCGGGAGACAACCTTTGTCTCCCTCCGGGAGACAACATTTGTCTTCCTCCGGGAGACAACCTTTGTCTCCCTCCGGGAGACAACCTTTGTCTCCCTCCGGGAAAAAACATTTGTCTCCCTCCGGGAGACAACCCTTGTCTCCCTCCGGGAGACAACCTTTGTCTCCCTCCGGGAGACAACATTTGTCTCCCTCCGGGAGACAACCTTTGTCTTCCTCCGGGAGGCAACATTTGTCTCCCTCCGGGAGAAAACCTTTGTCTCCCTCCGGGAGACAACCTTTGTCTCCCTCCGGGAGACAACGTTTGTCTCCCTCCGGGAGACAACATTTGTCTCCCTCCGAGAGACAACATTTGTCTCCCTACGGGAGACAACCCTTGTCTCCCTCCGGGAGACAACATTTGTCTCCCTCCGGGAGACCAAACTGTCTCCCTCCGAGAGACAACATTTGTCTCCCTCCGGGGGACAACATTTGTCTCCCTCCGGGAGACAACATTTGTCTCCCTCCGGGAGACAACATTTGTCTCCCTCCGGGAGACAACCATTGTCTACCTCCGGGAGACAACCTGTCTCCTTCCGAGAGACAACATTTGTCTCCCTTCGGGAGACAACATTTGTCTCCCTCCGGGAGACAACATTTGTCTCCCTCCGGGAGACAACATTTGTCTCCCTCCGGGAGACAACCTTTGTCTCCCTCCGGGAGACAACATTTGTCTCCCTCCGGGAGACAACATTTGTCTCCCTCCGGGAGACAACATTTGTCTCCCTCCGGGAGACAACATTTGTCTCCCTCCGGGAGACAACCTTTGTCTCCCTCCGGGAGACAACATTTGTCTCCCTCCGGGAGACAACCTTTGTCTCCCTCCGGGAGACAACATTTGTCTTCCTCCGGGAGACAACCTTTGTCTCCCTCCGGGAGACAACCTTTGTCTCCCTCCGGGAAAAAACATTTGTCTCCCTCCGGGAGACAACCCTTGTCTCCCTCCGGGAGACAACCTTTGTCTTCCTCCGGGAGGCAACATTTGTCTCCCTCCGGGAGAAAACCTTTGTCTCCCTCCGGGAGACAACCTTTGTCTCCCTCCGGGAGACAACGTTTGTCTCCCTCCGGGAGACAACATTTGTCTCCCTCCGAGAGACAACATTTGTCTCCCTACGGGAGACAACCCTTGTCTCCCTCCGGGAGACAACATTTGTCTCCCTCCGGGAGACAACATTTGTCTCCCTCCGGGAGACCAAACTGTCTCCCTCCGAGAGACAACATTTGTCTCCCTCCGGGGGACAACATTTGTCTCCCTCCGGGAGACAACATTTGTCTCCCTCCGGGAGACAACCTTTGTCTTCCTCCGGGAGACAACCTGTCTCCTTCCGAGAGACAAAATTTGTCTCCCTCCGGGAGACAACCTTTGTCTCCCTCCGGGAGATAACCTTACTCCCTCCGGGAGACAACATTTGTCTCCCTCCGGGAGACAACCCTTGTCTCCCTCCGGGAGACAACCTTTGTCTTCCTCCGGGAGGCAACATTTGTCTCCCTCCGGGAGAAAACCTTTGTCTCCCTCCGGGAGACAACCTTTGTCTCCCTCCGGGAGACAACGTTTGTCTCCCTCCGGGAGACAACATTTGTCTCCCTCCGAGAGACAACATTTGTCTCCCTACGGGAGACAACCCTTGTCTCCCTCCGGGAGACAACATTTGTCTCCCTCCGGGAGACAACATTTGTCTCCCTCCGGGAGACCAAACTGTCTCCCTCCGAGAGACAACATTTGTCTCCCTCCGGGGGACAACATTTGTCTCCCTCCGGGAGACAACATTTGTCTCCCTCCGGGAGACAACCTTTGTCTTCCTCCGGGAGACAACCTGTCTCCTTCCGAGAGACAAAATTTGTCTCCCTCCGGGAGACAACCTTTGTCTCCCTCCGGGAGATAACCTTACTCCCTCCGGGAGACAACATTTGTCTCCCTCCGGGAGACAACACTTCATTTGTCTCCCTCCGGGAGACAACAATTGTCTCCCTCCGGGAGACAACCTTTGTCTCCCTCTGGGAGACAACCTTTGTCTCCCTCCGTGAGACAACCTTTGTCTCCCTCCGGGAGAAAACATTTGTCTCCCTCCGGGAGACAACATTTGTCTCCCTCCGGGAGACAACCTTTGTCTTCCTCCGGGAGACAACCTGTCTCCTTCCGAGAGACAACATTTGTCTCCCTCCGGGAGACAACATTTGTCTCCCTCCGGGAGACAACCTTACTCCCTCCGGGAGACAACATTTGTCTCCCTCCGGGAGACAACCTTTGTCTCCCTCCGGGAGACAACATTTGTCTCCCTCCGGGAGACAACCTTTGTCTCCCTCCGGGAGACAACATTTGTCTCCCTCAGGGAGACAACATTTGTCTCCCTCCGGGAGACAACCTTTGTCTCCCTCCGGGAGACAACATTAGTCTCCCTCCGGGAGACAACATTTGTCTCCCTCCGGGAGACCAAACTGTCTCCCTCCGGGAGACAACATTTGTCTCCTTCCGGGAGACAACCATTGTCTCCCTCCGGGAGACAACCTGTCTCCTTCCGAGAGACAACATTTGTCTCCCTCCGGGAGACAACATTTGTCTCCCTCCGGGAGACAACATTTGTCTCCCTCCGGGAGACAACATTTGTCTCCCTCCGGGAGACAACCTTTGTCTCCCTCCGGGAGACAACATTTGTCTCCCTCCGGGAGACAACATTTGTCTCCCTCCGGGAGACAACATTTGTCTCCCTCCGGGAGACAACCTTTGTCTCCCTCCGGGAGACAACATTTGTCTTCCTCCGGGAGACAACCTTTGTCTCCCTCCGGGAAAAAACATTTGTCTCCCTCCGGGAGACAACCTTTGTCTCCCTCCGGGAGACAACCTTTGTCTCCCTCCGGGAGACAACATTTGTCTCCCTCCGGGAGACAACCTTTGTCTTCCTCCGGGAGGCAACATTTGTCTCCCTCCGGGAGAAAACCTTTGTCTCCCTCCGGGAGACAACCTTTGTCTCCCTCCGGGAGACAACGTTTGTCTCCCTCCGGGAGACAACATTTGTCTCCCTCCGGGAGACAACATTTGTCTCCCTACGGGAGACAACCTTTGTCTCCCTCCGGGAGACAACATTTATCTCCCTCCGGGAGACAACATTTGTCTCCCTCCGGGAGACCAAACTGTCTCCCTCCGAGAGACAACATTTGTCTCCCTCTGGGAGACAACCATTGTCTCCCTCCGAGAGACAACATTTGTCTCCCTCCGGGAGACAACATTTGTCTCCCTCCGGGAGACAACATTTGTCTCCCTCCGGGAGACAACATTTGTCTCCCTCCGGGAGACAACCTTTGTCTCCCTCCGGGAGACAACATTTGTCTCCCTCCGGGAGACAACATTTGTCTCCCTCCGGGAGACAACATTTGTCTCCCTCCGGGAGACAACCTTTGTCTCCCTCCGGGAGACAACATTTGTCTTCCTCCGGGAGACAACCTTTGTCTCCCTCCGGGAGACAACCTTTGTCTCCCTCCGGGAAAAAACATTTGTCTCCCTCCGGGAGACAACCTTTGTCTCCCTCCGGGAGACAACCTTTGTCTCCCTCCGGGAGACAACATTTGTCTCCCTCCGGGAGACAACCTTTGTCTTCCTCCGGGAGGCAACATTTGTCTCCCTCCGGGAGAAAACCTTTGTCTCCCTCCGGGAGACAACCTTTGTCTCCCTCCGGGAGACAACGTTTGTCTCCCTCCGGGAGACAACATTTGTCTCCCTCCGGGAGACAACATTTGTCTCCCTACGGGAGACAACCTTTGTCTCCCTCCGGGAGACAACATTTATCTCCCTCCGGGAGACAACATTTGTCTCCCTCCGGGAGACCAAACTGTCTCCCTCCGAGAGACAACATTTGTCTCCCTCCGGGAGACAACATTTGTCTCCCTCCGGGAGCCAACATTTGTCTCCCTCCGGGAGACAACATTTGTCTCCCTCCGGGAGACAACCTTTGTCTTCCTCCGGGAGACAACCTGTCTCCTTCCGAGAGACAAAATTTGTCTCCCTCCGGGAGACAACCTTTGTCTCCCTCCGGGAGACAACCTTACTCCCTCCGGGAGACAACATTTGTCTCCCTCCGGGAGACAACACTTCATTTGTCTCCCTCCGGGAGACAACAATTGTCTCCCTCCGGGAGACAACATTTGTCTCCCTGCGGGAGACAACCTTTGTCTCCCTCTGGGAGACAACCTTTGTCTCCCTCCGTGAGACAACCTTTGTCTCCCTCCGGGAGAAAACATTTATCTCCCTCCGGGAGACAACATTTGTCTCCCTCCGGGAGACAACCTTTGTCTTCCTCCGGGAGACAACCTGTCTCCTTCCGAGAGACAAAATTTGTCTCCCTCCGGGAGACAACCTTTGTCTCCCTCCGGGAGATAACCTTACTCCCTCCGGGAGACAACATTTGTCTCCCTCCGGGAGACAACACTTCATTTGTCTCCCTCCGGGAGACAACAATTGTCTCCCTCCGGGAGACAACATTTGTCTCTCTCCGGGAGACAACCTTTGTCTCCCTCTGGGAGACAACCTTTGTCTCCCTCCGTGAGACAACATTTGTCTCCCTCCGGGAGACAACCTTTGTCTCCCTCTGGGAGACAACCTTTGTCTCCCTCCGTGAGACAACCTTTGTCTCCCTCCGGGAGAAAACATTTGTCTCCCTCCGGGAGACAACATTTGTCTCCCTCCGGGAGACAAC
This sequence comes from Aurelia sp. 4 Dawson et al 2005, assembly GCA_964019985.1. Classification (NCBI taxonomy): domain Eukaryota; kingdom Metazoa; phylum Cnidaria; class Scyphozoa; order Semaeostomeae; family Ulmaridae; genus Aurelia; species Aurelia sp. 4 Dawson et al 2005. The sequence goes on along the minus strand of OZ026509.1, from coordinate 1,221,446 downwards.
CTGTCTCCTTCCGAGAGACAAAATTTGTCTCCCTCCGGGAGACAACCTTTGTCTCCCTCCGGGAGACAACCTTTGTCTCCCTCCGGGAGACAACCTTACTCCCTCCGGGAGACAACATTTGTCTCCCTCCGGGAGACAACACTTCATTTGTCTCCCTCCGGGAGACAACAATTGTCTCCCTCCGGGAGACAACATTTGTCTCCCTGCGGGAGACAACCTTTGTCTCCCTCTGGGAGACAACCTTTGTCTCCCTCCGTGAGACAACCTTTGTCTCCCTCCGGGAGAAAACATTTGTCTCCCTCCGGGAGAAAACATTTATCTCCCTCCGGGAGACAACATTTGTCTCCCTCCGGGAGACAACCTTTGTCTTCCTCCGGGAGACAACCTGTCTCCTTCCGAGAGACAAAATTTGTCTCCCTCCGGGAGACAACCTTTGTCTCCCTCCGGGAGATAACCTTACTCCCTCCGGGAGACAACCTTTGTCTCCCTCCGGGAGAAAACATTTGTCTCCCTCCGGGAGACAACATTTGTCTCCCTCCGGGAGACAACCTTTGTCTTCCTCCGGGAGACAACCTGTCTCCTTCCGAGAGACAACATTTGTCTCCCTCCGGGAGACAACATTTGTCTCCCTCCGGGAGACAACCTTACTCCCTCCGGGAGACAACATTTGTCTCCCTCCGGGAGACAACCTTTGTCTCCCTCCGGGAGACAACATTTGTCTCCCTCCGGGAGACAACCTTTGTCTTCCTCCGGGAGACAACCTGTCTCCTTCCGAGAGACAAAATTTGTCTCCCTCCGGGAGACAACCTTTGTCTCCCTCCGGGAGACAACCTTTGTCTCCCTCCGGGAGACAACCTTACTCCCTCCGGGAGACAACATTTGTCTCCCTCCGGGAGACAACACTTCATTTGTCTCCCTCCGGGAGACAACAATTGTCTCCCTCCGGGAGACAACATTTGTCTCCCTGCGGGAGACAACCTTTGTCTCCCTCTGGGAGACAACCTTTGTCTCCCTCCGTGAGACAACCTTTGTCTCCCTCCCTGAGAAAACATTTGTCTCCCTCCGGGAGACAACATTTGTCTCCCTCCGGGAGACAACATTTGTCTCCCTCCGGGAGACAACCTTTGTCTTCCTCCGGGAGACAACCTGTCTCCTTCCGAGAGACAAAATTTGTCTCCCTCCGGGAGACAACCTTTGTCTCCCTCCGGGAGACAGCCTTACTCCCTCCGGGAGACAACATTTGTCTCCCTCCGGGAGACAACACTTCATTTGTCTCCCTCCGGGAGAGAACAATTGTCTCCCTCCGGGAGACAACATTTGTCTCCCTCCGGGAGACAACCTTTGTCTCCCTCTGGGAGACAACCTTTGTCTCCCTCCGTGAGACAACATTTGTCTCCCTCCGGGAGACAACCTTTGTCTCCCTCTGGGAGACAACCTTTGTCTCCCTCTGGGAGACAACCTTTGTCTCCCTCTGGGAGACAACCTTTGTCTCCCTCCGTGAGACAACCTTTGTCTCCCTCCGGGAGAAAACATTTGTCTCCCTCCGGGAGACAACATTTGTCTCCCTCCGGGAGACAACCTTTGTCTTCCTCCGGGAGACAACCTGTCTCCTTCCGAGAGACAACATTTGTCTCCCTCCGGGAGACAACATTTGTCTCCCTCCGGGAGACAACCTTACTCCCTCCGGGAGACAACATTTGTCTCCCTCCGGGAGACAACCTTTGTCTCCCTCCGGGAGACAACATTTGTCTCCCTCCGGGAGACAACCTTTGTCTTCCTCCGGGAGACAACCTGTCTCCTTCCGAGAGACAAAATTTGTCTCCCTCCGGGAGACAACCTTTGTCTCCCTCCGGGAGACAACCTTTGTCTCCCTCCGGGAGACAACCTTACTCCCTCCGGGAGACAACATTTGTCTCCCTCCGGGAGACAACACTTCATTTGTCTCCCTCCGGGAGACAACAATTGTCTCCCTCCGGGAGACAACATTTGTCTCCCTGCGGGAGACAACCTTTGTCTCCCTCTGGGAGACAACCTTTGTCTCCCTCCGTGAGACAACCTTTGTCTCCCTCCGGGAGAAAACATTTGTCTCCCTCCGGGAGACAACATTTGTCTCCCTCCGGGAGACAACATTTGTCTCCCTCCGGGAGACAACCTTTGTCTTCCTCCGGGAGACAACCTGTCTCCTTCCGAGAGACAAAATTTGTCTCCCTCCGGGAGACAACCTTTGTCTCCCTCCGGGAGACAGCCTTACTCCCTCCGGGAGACAACATTTGTCTCCCTCCGGGAGACAACACTTCATTTGTCTCCCTCCGGGAGACAACAATTGTCTCCCTCCGGGAGACAACATTTGTCTCCCTCCGGGAGACAACCTTTGTCTCCCTCTGGGAGACAACCTTTGTCTCCCTCCGTGAGACAACATTTGTCTCCCTCCGGGAGACAACCTTTGTCTCCCTCTGGGAGACAACCTTTGTCTCCTTCCATGAGACAACCTTTGTCTCCCTCCGTGAGAAAACATTTGTCTCCCTCCGGGAGACAACATTTGTCTCCCTCCGGGAGACAACCTTTGTCTTCCTCCGGGAGACAACCTGTCTCCTTCCGAGAGACAACCTTACTCCCTCCGGGAGACAACATTTGTCTTCCTCCGGGAGACAACCTTACTCCCTCCGGGAGACAACATTTGTCTCCCTCCGGGAGACAACCTTTGTCTCCCTCCGGGAGACAACATTTGTCTCCCTCCGGGAGACAACCTTTGTCTTCCTCCGGGAGACAACCTGTCTCCTTCCGAGAGACAAAATTTGTCTCCCTCCGGGAGACAACCTTTGTCTCCCTCCGGGAGACAACCTTTGTCTCCCTCCGGGAGACAACCTTACTCCCTCCGGGAGACAACATTTGTCTCCCTCCGGGAGACAACACTTCATTTGTCTCCCTCCGGGAGACAACAATTGTCTCCCTCCGGGAGACAACATTTGTCTCCCTGCGGGAGACAACCTTTGTCTCCCTCTGGGAGACAACCTTTGTCTCCCTCCGTGAGACAACCTTTGTCTCCCTCCGGGAGAAAACATTTGTCTCCCTCCGGGAGACAACATTTGTCTCCCTCCGGGAGACAACCTGTCTCCTTCCGAGAGACAAAATTTGTCTCCCTCCGGGAGACAACCTTTGTCTCCCTCCGGGAGACAGCCTTACTCCCTCCGGGAGACAACATTTGTCTCCCTCCTGGAGACAACACTTCATTTGTCTCCCTCCGGGAGACAACAATTGTCTCCCTCCGGGAGACAACATTTGTCTCCCTCCGGGAGACAACCTTTGTTTCCCTCTGGGAGACAACCTTTGTCTCCCTCCGTGAGACAACATTTGTCTCCCTCCGGGAGACAACCTTTGTCTCCCTCTGGGAGACAACCTTTGTCTCCTTCCGTGAGACAACCTTTGTCTCCCTCCGTGAGAAAACATTTGTCTCCCTCCGGGAGACAACATTTGTCTCCCTCCGGGAGACAACCTTTGTCTTCCTCCGGGAGACAACCTGTCTCCTTTCGAGAGACAACATTTGTCTCCCTCCGGGAGACAACATTTGTCTCCCTCCGGGAGACAACCTTACTCCCTCCGGGAGACAACATTTGTCTCCCTCCGGGAGACAACCTTTGTCTCCCTCTGGGAGACAACATTTGTCTCCCTCCGAGAGACAACATTTGTCTCCCTCCGGGAGACAACATTTGTCTCCCTCCGGGAGACAACATTTGTCTCCCTCCGGGAGACAACCTTTGTCTCCCTCCGGGAGACAACATTTGTCTCCCTCCGGGAGCCAACCTTTGTCTCCCTCCGGGAGACAACATTTGTCTTCCTCCGGGAGACAACCTTTGTCTCCCTCCGGGAAAAAACATTTGTCTCCCTCCGGGAGACAACCTTTGTCTCCCTCCGGGAGACAACCTTTGTCTCCCTCCGGGAGACAACCTTTGTCTCCCTCCGGGAGACAACCTTTGTCTCCCTCCGGGAGACAACATTTGTCTCCCTCCGGGAGACCAAACTGTCTCCCTCCGAGAGACAACATTTGTCTCCCTCCGGGAGACAACATTTGTCTCCCTCCAGGAGCCAACATTTGTCTCCCTCCGGGAGACAACATTTGTCTCCCTCCGGGAGACAACCTTTGTCTTCCTCCGGGAGACAACCTGTCTCCTTCCGAGAGACAACATTTGTCTCCCTCCGGGAGACAACCTTTGTCTTCCTCCGGGAGACAACCTGTCTCCTTCCGAGAGACAACATTTGTCTCCCTCCGGGAGACAACATTTGTCTCCCTCCGGGAGACAACCTTACTCCCTCCGGGAGACAACATTTGTCTCCCTCCGGGAGACAACATTTGTCTCCCTCCGGGAGACAACAATTGTCTCCCTCCGGGAGACAACATTTGTCTCCCTCCGGGAGACAACCTTTGTCTCCCTCTTGGAGACAACATTTGTCTCCCTCCGAGAGACAAAATTTGTCTCCCTCCGGGAGACAACCTTTGTCTCCCTCCGGGAGACAACCTTTGTCTCCCTCCGGAAGACAACCTTTGTCTCCCTCCGGGAGACAACATTTGTCTCCCTCCGGGAGACAACCTTTGTCTCCCTCCGTGAGACAACCTTTGTCTCCCTCCGGGAGAAAACATTTGTCTCCCTTCGGGAGACAACCTTTGTCTCCCTCCGGGAGACAACCTTTGTCTCCCTCCGGGAGACAACATTTGTCTCCCTCCGGGAGACAACCTTTGTCTTCCTCCGGGAGGCAACATTTGTCTCCCTCCGGGAGACAACCTTTGTCTCCCTCCGGGAGACAACCTTTGTCTCCCTCCGGGAGACAACCTTTGTCTTCCTCCGGGAGGCAACATTTGTCTCCCTCCGGGAGACAACCTTTGTCTCCCTCCGGGAGACAACCTTTGTCTCCCTCCGGGAGACAACCTTTGTCTCCCTCTGGGAGACAACATTTGTCTCCCTCCGGGAGACCAAACTGTCTCCCTCCGAGAGACAACATTTGTCTCCCTCCGGGAGACAACATTTGTCTCCCTCCGGGAGACCAAACTGTCTCCCTCCGGGAGACAACATTTGTCTCCCTGCGGGAGACAACCATTGTCTCCCTCGGGGAGACACCATTTGTCTCCCTCCGGGAGACCAAACTGTCTCCCTCCGAGAGACAACATTTGTCTCCCTCCGGGAGACAACCTTTGTCTCCCTCCGGGAGACAACATTTGTCTCCCTCCGGGAGACAACATTTGTCTCCCTCCGGGAGACAACCTGTCTCCTTCCGAGAGACAACATTTGTCTCCCTCCGGGAGACAACCTTTGTCTCCCTCCGGGAGACAACCTTACTCCCTCCGGGAGACAACATTTGTCTCCCTCCGGGAGACAACACTTCATTTGTCTCCTTCCGAGAGACAACATTTGTCTCCCTCCGGGAGACAACATTTGTCTCCCTCCGGGAGACAACCTTACTCCCTCCGGGAGACAACATTTTTCTCCCTCCGGGAGACAACATTTGTCTCCCTCCGAGAGACAACATTTGTCTCCCTCCGGGAGACAACCTTTGTCTCCCTCCGGGAGACAACATTTGTCTCCCTCCGGGAGACAACATTACATTTGTCTCCCTCCGGGAGACAACATTTGTCTCCCTCCGGGAGACAACCTTTGTCTCCCTCCGTGAGACAACCTTTGTCTCCCTCCGGGAGAAAACATTTGTCTCCCTCCGGGAGACAACCTTTGTCTCCCTCCGGGAGACAACCTTTGTCTCCCTCCGGGAGACAACCTTTGTCTCCCTCCGGGAGACAACATTTGTCTCCCTCCGGGAGACCAAACTGTCTCCCTCCGAGAGACAACATTTGTCTCCCTCCGGGAGACAACATTTGTCTCCCTCCGGGAGCCAACATTTGTCTCCCTCCGGGAGACATCATTTGTCTCCCTCCGGGAGACAACATTTGTCTCCCTCCGGGAGACAACCATTGTCTCCCTCCGGGAGACAACCTGTCTCCTTCCGAGAGACATCATTTGTCTCCCTCCGGGAGACAACATTTGTCTCCCTCCGGGAGACAACCATTGTCTCCCTCCGGGAGACACCATTTGTCTCCCTCCGGGAGACCAAACTGTCTCCCTCCGAGAGACAACATTTGTCTTCCTCCGGGAGACAACCTTTGTCTCCCTCCGGGAAAAAACATTTGTCTCCCTCCGGGAGACAACCTTTGTCTCCCTCCGGGAGACAACCTTTGTCTCCCTCCGGGAGACAACCTTTGTCTCCCTCCGGGAGACAACCTTTGTCTCCCTCCGGGAGACAACATTTGTCTCCCTCCGGGAGACCAAACTGTCTCCCTCCGAGAGACAACATTTGTCTCCCTCCGGGAGACAACATTTGTCTCCCTCCAGGAGCCAACATTTGTCTCCCTCCGGGAGACAACATTTGTCTCCCTCCGGGAGACAACCTTTGTCTTCCTCCGGGAGACAACCTGTCTCCTTCCGAGAGACAACATTTGTCTCCCTCCGGGAGACAACCTTTGTCTTCCTCCGGGAGACAACCTGTCTCCTTCCGAGAGACAACATTTGTCTCCCTCCGGGAGACAACATTTGTCTCCCTCCGGGAGACAACCTTACTCCCTCCGGGAGACAACATTTGTCTCCCTCCGGGAGACAACATTTGTCTCCCTCCGGGAGACAACAATTGTCTCCCTCCGGGAGACAACATTTGTCTCCCTCCGGGAGACAACCTTTGTCTCCCTCTTGGAGACAACATTTGTCTCCCTCCGAGAGACAAAATTTGTCTCCCTCCGGGAGACAACCTTTGTCTCCCTCCGGGAGACAACCTTTGTCTCCCTCCGGAAGACAACCTTTGTCTCCCTCCGGGAGACAACATTTGTCTCCCTCCGGGAGACAACCTTTGTCTCCCTCCGTGAGACAACCTTTGTCTCCCTCCGGGAGAAAACATTTGTCTCCCTTCGGGAGACAACCTTTGTCTCCCTCCGGGAGACAACCTTTGTCTCCCTCCGGGAGACAACATTTGTCTCCCTCCGGGAGACAACCTTTGTCTTCCTCCGGGAGGCAACATTTGTCTCCCTCCGGGAGACAACCTTTGTCTCCCTCCGGGAGACAACCTTTGTCTCCCTCCGGGAGACAACCTTTGTCTTCCTCCGGGAGGCAACATTTGTCTCCCTCCGGGAGACAACCTTTGTCTCCCTCCGGGAGACAACCTTTGTCTCCCTCCGGGAGACAACCTTTGTCTCCCTCTGGGAGACAACATTTGTCTCCCTCCGGGAGACCAAACTGTCTCCCTCCGAGAGACAACATTTGTCTCCCTCCGGGAGACAACATTTGTCTCCCTCCGGGAGACCAAACTGTCTCCCTCCGGGAGACAACATTTGTCTCCCTGCGGGAGACAACCATTGTCTCCCTCGGGGAGACACCATTTGTCTCCCTCCGGGAGACCAAACTGTCTCCCTCCGAGAGACAACATTTGTCTCCCTCCGGGAGACAACCTTTGTCTCCCTCCGGGAGACAACATTTGTCTCCCTCCGGGAGACAACATTTGTCTCCCTCCGGGAGACAACCTGTCTCCTTCCGAGAGACAACATTTGTCTCCCTCCGGGAGACAACCTTTGTCTCCCTCCGGGAGACAACCTTACTCCCTCCGGGAGACAACATTTGTCTCCCTCCGGGAGACAACACTTCATTTGTCTCCTTCCGAGAGACAACATTTGTCTCCCTCCGGGAGACAACATTTGTCTCCCTCCGGGAGACAACCTTACTCCCTCCGGGAGACAACATTTTTCTCCCTCCGGGAGACAACATTTGTCTCCCTCCGAGAGACAACATTTGTCTCCCTCCGGGAGACAACCTTTGTCTCCCTCCGGGAGACAACATTTGTCTCCCTCCGGGAGACAACATTACATTTGTCTCCCTCCGGGAGACAACATTTGTCTCCCTCCGGGAGACAACCTTTGTCTCCCTCCGTGAGACAACCTTTGTCTCCCTCCGGGAGAAAACATTTGTCTCCCTCCGGGAGACAACCTTTGTCTCCCTCCGGGAGACAACCTTTGTCTCCCTCCGGGAGACAACCTTTGTCTCCCTCCGGGAGACAACATTTGTCTCCCTCCGGGAGACCAAACTGTCTCCCTCCGAGAGACAACATTTGTCTCCCTCCGGGAGACAACATTTGTCTCCCTCCGGGAGCCAACATTTGTCTCCCTCCGGGAGACATCATTTGTCTCCCTCCGGGAGACAACATTTGTCTCCCTCCGGGAGACAACCATTGTCTCCCTCCGGGAGACAACCTGTCTCCTTCCGAGAGACATCATTTGTCTCCCTCCGGGAGACAACATTTGTCTCCCTCCGGGAGACAACCATTGTCTCCCTCCGGGAGACACCATTTGTCTCCCTCCGGGAGACCAAACTGTCTCCCTCCGAGAGACAACATTTGTCTCCCTCCGTGAGACAACCTTTGTCTCCCTCCAGGAGAAAACATTTGTCTCCCTTCGGGAGACAACTTTTGTCTCCCTCCGGGAGGCAACATTTGTCTCCCGGAGGGAGACAACCGTTGTCTCCCTCCGGGAGACAACATTTGTCTCCCTCCGGGAGACAACCTTTGTCTCCCGGAGGGAGACAACATTTGTCTCCCTCCGGGAGACAACATTTGTCTCCCTCCGGGAGACAACATTTTTCTCCCTCCGGGAGACAACCTTTGTCTCCCTCTGGGAGACAACCTTTGTCTCCCTCCGTGAGACAACCTTTGTCTCCCTCCGGGAGAAAACATTTGTCTCCCTCCGGGAGACAACCTTTGTCTTCCTCCGGGAGGCAACATTTGTCTCCCTCCGGGAGACAACCTTTGTCTCCCTCCGGGAGACAACCTTTGTCTCCCTCCGGGAGACAACCTTTGTCTCCCTCCGGGAGACAACATTTGTCTCCCTCCGGGAGACCAAACTGTCTCCCTCCGAGAGACAACATTTGTCTCCCTCCGGGAGACAAAATTTGTCTCCCTCCGGGAGCCAACATTTGTCTCCCTCCGGGAGACATCATTTGTCTCCCTCCGGGAGACAACATTTGTCTCCCTCCGGGAGACAACCATTGTCTCCCTCCGGGAGACAACCTGTCTCCTTCCGAGAGACATCATTTGTCTCCCTCCGGGAGACAACATTTGTCTCCCTCCGGGAGACAACCATTGTCTCCCTCCGGGAGACACCATTTGTCTCCCTCCGGGAGACCAAACTGTCTCCCTCCGAGAGACAACATTTGTCTCCCTCCGTGAGACAACCTTTGTCTCCCTCCGGGAGAAAACATTTGTCTCCCTTCGGGAGACAACTTTTGTCTCCCTCCGGGAGACAACCTTTGTCTCCCTCCGGGAGACAACATTTGTCTCCCTCCGGGAGACAACCTTTGTCTTCCTCTGGGAGACAACCTTTGTCTCCCTCCGTGAGACAACCTTTGTCTCCCTCCGGGAGAAAACATTTGTCTCCCTCCGGGAGACAACATTTGTCTCCCTCCGGGAGACAACCTTTGTCTTCCTCCGGGAGACAACATTTGTCTCCCTCCGGGAGACAACATTTTTCTCCCTCCGGGAGACAACCTTTGTCTCCCTCTGGGAGACAACCTTTGTCTCCCTCCGTGAGACAACCTTTGTCTCCCTCCGTGAGACAACCTTTGTCTCCCTCCGGGAGAAAACATTTGTCTCCCTCCGGGAGACAACATTTGTCTCCCTCCGGGAGACAACCTTTGTCTTCCTCCGGGAGACAACCTGTCTCCTTCCGAGAGACAACATTTGTCTCCCTCCGGGAGACAACATTTGTCTCCCTCCGGGAGACAACCTTTGTCTCCCGGAGGGAGACAACATTTGTCTCCCTCCGGGAGACAACATTTGTCTCCCTCCGGGAGACAACATTTTTCTCCCTCCGGGAGACAACCTTTGTCTCCCTCTGGGAGACAACCTTTGTCTCCCTCCTTGAGACAACCTTTGTCTCCCTCCGGGAGAAAACATTTGTCTCCCTCCGGGAGACAACATTTGTCTCCCTCCGGGAGACAACCTTTGTCTTCCTCCGGGAGACAACCTGTCTCCTTCCGAGAGACAACATTTGTCTCCCTCCGGGAGACAACATTTGTCTCCCTCCGGGAGACAACCTTACTCCCTCTGGGAGACATCATTTGTCTCCCTCCGAGAGACAACATTTGTCTCCCTCCGGGAGACAACCTTTGTCTCCCTCCGGGAGACAACATTTGTCTCCCTCCGGGAGACAACCTGTCTCCTTCCGAGAGACAACATTTGTCTCCCTCCGGGAGACAACCTTTGTCTCCCTCCGGGAGACAACCTTACTCCCTCCGGGAGACAACATTTGTCTCCCTCCGGGAGACAACACTTCATTTGTCTCCTTCCAAGAGACAACATTTGTCTCCCTCCGGGAGACAACATTTGTCTCCCTCCGGGAGACAACCTTACTCCCTCCAGGAGACAACATTTGTCTCCCTCCGGGAGACAACATTTGTCTCCCTCCGGGAGACAACATTTGTCTCCCTCCGAGAGACAACATTTGTCTCCCTCCGGGAGACAACCTTTGTCTCCCTCCGGGAGACAACCTTTGTCTCCCTCCGGGAGACAACATTTGTCTCCTTCCGAGAGACAACACTTCATTTGTCTCCCTCCGGGAGACAACATTTGTCTCCCTCCGGGAGACAACCTTACTCCCTCCGGGAGACAACATTTGTCTCCCTCCGGGAGACCAAACTGTCTCCCTCCGAGAGACAACATTTGTCTCCCTCCGGGAGACAACATTTGTCTCCCTCCGGGAGCCAACATTTGTCTCCCTCCGGGAGACATCATTTGTCTCCCTCCGGGAGACAACATTTGTCTCCCTGCGGGAGACAACCATTGTCTCCCTCGGGGAGACACCATTTGTCTCCCTCCGGGAGACCAAACTGTCTCCCTCCGAGAGACAACATTTGTCTCCCGGAGGGAGACAACATTTGTCTCCCTCCGGGAGCCAACATTTGTCTCCCTCCGGGAGACATCATTTGTCTCCCTCCGAGAGACAACATTTGTCTCCCTCCGGGAGACAACCTGTCTCCTTCCGAGAGACAACATTTGTCTCCCTCCGGGAGACAACCTTTGTCTCCCTCCGGGAGACAACCTTACTCCCTCCGGGAGACAACATTTGTCTCCCTCCGGGAGACAACACTTCATTTGTCTCCTTCCGAGAGACAACATTTGTCTCCCTCCGGGAGACAACATTTGTCTCCCTCCGGGAGACAACCTTACTCCCTCCAGGAGACAACATTTGTCTCCCTCCGGGAGACAACATTTGTCTCCCTCCGGGAGACAACATTTGTCTCCCTCCGAGAGACAACATTTGTCTCCCTCCGGGAGACAACCTTTGTCTCCCTCCGGGAGACAACCTTTGTCTCCCTCCGGGAGACAACATTTGTCTCCTTCCGAGAGACAACACTTCATTTGTCTCCCTCCGGGAGACAACATTTGTCTCCCTCCGGGAGACAACCTTACTCCCTCCGGGAGACAACATTTGTCTCCCTCCGGGAGACCAAACTGTCTCCCTCCGAGAGACAACATTTGTCTCCCTCCGGGAGACAACATGTGTCTCCCTCCGGGAGCCAACATTTGTCTCCCTCCGGGAGACATCATTTGTCTCCCTCCGGGAGACAACATTTGTCTCCCTGCGGGAGACAACCATTGTCTCCCTTGGGGAGACACCATTTGTCTCCCTCCGGGAGACCAAACTGTCTCCCTCCGAGAGACAACATTTGTCTCCCGGAGGGAGACAACATTTGTCTCCCTCCGGGAGCCAACATTTGTCTCCCTCCGGGAGACATCATTTGTCTCCCTCCGAGAGACAACATTTGTCTCCCTCCGGGAGACAACCTGTCTCCTTCCGAGAGACAACATTTGTCTCCCTCCGGGAGACAACCTTTGTCTCCCTCCGGGAGACAACCTTACTCCCTCCGGGAGACAACATTTGTCTCCCTCCGGGAGACAACACTTCATTTGTCTCCTTCCGAGAGACAACATTTGTCTCCCTCCGGGAGACAACATTTGTCTCCCTCCGGGAGACAACCTTACTCCCTCCGGGAGACAACATTTGTCTCCCTCCGGGAGACAACATTTGTCTCCCTCCGGGAGACAACATTTGTCTCCCTCCGAGAGACAACATTTGTCTCCCTCCGGGAGACAACCTTTGTCTCCCTCCGGGAGACAACCTTTGTCTCCCTCCGGGAGACAACATTTGTCTCCTTCCGAGAGACAACACTTGTCTCCCTCCGGGAGACAACCTTACTCCCTCCGGGAGACAACATTTGTCTCCCTCCGGGAGACCAAACTGTCTCCCTCCGAGAGACAACATTTGTCTCCCTCCGGGAGACAACATGTGTCTCCCTCCGGGAGCCAACATTTGTCTCCCTCCGGGAGACATCATTTGTCTCCCTCCGGGAGACAACATTTGTCTCCCTGCGGGAGACAACCATTGTCTCCCTTGGGGAGACACCATTTGTCTCCCTCCGGGAGACCAAACTGTCTCCCTCCGAGAGACAACATTTGTCTCCCGGAGGGAGACAACATTTGTCTCCCTCCGGGAGCCAACATTTGTCTCCCTCCGGGAGACATCATTTGTCTCCCTCCGAGAGACAACATTTGTCTCCCTCCGGGAGACAACCTGTCTCCTTCCGAGAGACAACATTTGTCTCCCTCCGGGAGACAACCTTTGTCTCCCTCCGGGAGACAACCTTACTCCCTCCGGGAGACAACATTTGTCTCCCTCCGGGAGACAACACTTCATTTGTCTCCTTCCGAGAGACAACATTTGTCTCCCTCCGGGAGACAACATTTGTCTCCCTCCGGGAGACAACCTTACTCCCTCCGGGAGACAACATTTGTCTCCCTCCGGGAGACAACATTTGTCTCCCTCCGGGAGACAACATTTGTCTCCCTCCGAGAGACAACATTTGTCTCCCTCCGGGAGACAACCTTTGTCTCCCTTCGGGAGACAACCTTTGTCTCCCTCCGGGAGACAACATTTGTCTCCTTCCGAGAGACAACACTTCATTTGTCTCCCTCCGGGAGACAACATTTGTCTCCCTCCGGGAGACAACCTTACTCCCTCCGGGAGACAACATTTGTCTCCCTCCGGGAGACCAAACTGTCTCCCTCCGAGAGACAACATTTGTCTCCCTCCGGGAGACAACATGTGTCTCCCTCCGGGAGCCAACATTTGTCTCCCTCCGGGAGACATCATTTGTCTCCCTCCGGGAGACAACATTTGTCTCCCTGCGGGAGACAACCATTGTCTCCCTCGGGGAGACACCATTTGTCTCCCTCCGGGAGACCAAACTGTCTCCCTCCGAGAGACAACATTTGTCTCCCGGAGGGAGACAACATTTGTCTCCCTCCGGGAGCCAACATTTGTCTCCCTCCGGGAGACATCATTTGTCTCCCTCCGAGAGACAACATTTGTCTCCCTCCGGGAGACAACCTGTCTCCTTCCGAGAGACAACATTTGTCTCCCTCCGGGAGACAACCTTTGTCTCCCTCCGGGAGACAACCTTACTCCCTCCGGGAGACAACATTTGTCTCCCTCCGGGAGACAACACTTCATTTGTCTCCTTCCGAGAGACAACATTTGTCTCCCTCCGGGAGACAACATTTGTCTCCCTCCGGGAGACAACCTTACTCCCTCCGGGAGACAACATTTGTCTCCCTCCGGGAGACAACATTTGTCTCCCTCCGGGAGACAACATTTGTCTCCCTCCGAGAGACAACATTTGTCTCCCTCCGGGAGACAACCTTTGTCTCCCTCCGGGAGACAACCTTTGTCTCCCTCCGGGAGACAACATTTGTCTCCCTCCGGAAGACAACACTTCATTTGTCTCCCTCCGGGAGACAACATTTGTCTCCCTCCGGGAGACAACCTTTGTCTCCCTCCGTGAGACAACCTTTGTCTCCCTCCGGGAGAAAACATTTGTCTCCCTTCGGGAGACAACTTTTGTCTCCCTCCGGGAGACAACATTTGTCTCCCTCCGGGAGACAACCTTTGTCTCCCTCCGTGAGACAACCTTTGTCTCCCTCCGGGAGAAAACATTTGTCTCCCTTCGGGAGACAACTTTTGTCTCCCTCCGGGAGACAACCTTTGTCTCCCTCCGGGAGACAACATTTGTCTCCCTCCGGGAGACAACCTTTGTCTTCCTCCGGGAGGCAACATTTGTCTCCCTCCGGGAGACAACCTTTGTCTCCCTCCGGGAGACAACCTTTGTCTCCCTCCGGGAGACAACATTTGTCTCCCTCCGGGAGACCAAACTGTCTCCCTCCGAGAGACAACATTTGTCTCCCTCCGGAAGACAACATTTGTCTCCCTCCGGGAGCCAACATTTGTCTCCCTCCGGGAGACATCATTTGTCTCCCTCCGGGAGACAACATTTGTCTCCCTCCGGGAGACAACCATTGTCTCCCTCCGGGAGACAACCTGTCTCCTTCCGAGAGACATCATTTGTCTCCCTCCGGGAGACAACATTTGTCTCCCTCCGGGAGACAACCATTGTCTCCCTCCGGGAGACACCATTTGTCTCCCTCCGGGAGACCAAACTGTCTCCCTCCGAGAGACAACATTTGTCTCCCTCCGTGAGACAACCTTTGTCTCCCTCCGGGAGAAAACATTTGTCTCCCTTCGGGAGACAACTTTTGTCTCCCTCCGGGAGACAACCTTTGTCTCCCTCCGGGAGACAACATTTGTCTCCCTCCGGGAGACAACCTTTGTCTTCCTCCGGGAGGCAACATTTGTCTCCCTCCGGGAGACAACCTTTGTCTCCCTCCGGGAGACAACATTTGTCTCCCTCCGGGAGACAACCTTTGTCTCCCTCCGGGAGACAACATTTGTCTCCCTCCGGGAGACAACATTTGTCTCCCTCCGGGAGACAACATTTGTCTCCCTCCGGGAGACAACCTTTGTCTCCCTCTGGGAGACAACCTTTGTCTCCCTCCGTGAGACAACCTTTGTCTCCCTCCGGGAGAAAACATTTGTCTCCCTCCGGGAGACAACATTTGTCTCCCTCCAGGAGACAACACTTCATTTGTCTCCCTCCGGGAGACAACCTTTGTCTCCCTCCGTGAGACAACCTTTGTCTCCCTCCGGGAGAAAACATTTGTCTCCCTTCGGGAGACAACCTTTGTCTCCCTCCGGGAGACAACCTTTGTCTCCCTCCGGGAGACAACATTTGTCTCCCTCCGGGAGACAACCTTTGTCTTCCTCCGGGAGGCAACATTTGTCTCCCTCCGGGAGAGAACCTTTGTCTCCCTCCGGGAGACAACCTTTGTCTCCCTCCGGGAGACAACATTTGTCTCCCTCCGGGAGACCAAACTGTCTCCCTCCGAGAGACAACATTTGTCTCCCTCCGGGAGACAACATTTGTCTCCCTCCGGGAGCCAACATTTGTCTCCCTCCGGGAGACATCATTTGTCTCCCTCCGGGAGACAACATTTGTCTCCCTCCGGGAGACAACCATTGTCTTCCTCCGGGAGACACCATTTGTCTCCCTCCGGGAGACCAAACTGTCTCCCTCCGAGAGACAACATTTGTCTCCCTCCGGGAGACAACCTTTGTCTCCCTCCGGGAGACAACATTTGTCTCCCTCCGGGAGACAACCTTTGTCTCCCTCCGGGAGACAACCTGTCTCCTTCCGAGAGACAAAATTTGTCTCCCTCCGGGAGACAACATTTGTCTCCCTCCGGGAGACAACAATTGTCTCCCTCCGGGAGACAACATTTGTCTCCCTCCGGGAGACAACCTTTGTCTCCCTCTGGGAGACAACATTTGTCTCCCTCCGAGAGACAACATTTGTCTCCCTCCGGGAGACAACCTTTGTCTCCCTCCGGGAGACAACCTTTGTCTCCCTCCGGGAGACAACATTTGTCTCCCTCCGGGAGACAACCTTTGTCTCCCTCCGGGAGACAACCTGTCTCCTTCCGAGAGACAAAATTTGTCTCCCTCCGGGAGACAACATTTGTCTCCCTCCGGGAGACAACAATTGTCTCCCTCCGGGAGACAACATTTGTCTCCCTCCGGGAGACAACCTTTGTCTCCCTCTGGGAGACAACATTTGTCTCCCTCCGAGAGACAACATTTGTCTCCCTCCGGGAGACAACCTTTGTCTCCCTCCGGGAGACAACCTTTGTCTCCCTCCGTGAGACAACATTTGTCTCCCTCCGGGAGAAAACATTTGTCTCCCTCCGGGAGCCAACATTTGTCTCCCTCCGGGAGACATCATTTGTCTCCCTCTGGGAGACAACCTTTGTCTCCCTCTGGGAGACAACCTTTGTCTCCCTCCGGGAGACAACATTTGTCTCCTTCCGGGAGACAACCTTTGTCTCCCTCCGGGAGACAACCTTTGTCTCCCTCCGAGAGACAAACTTTGTCTCCCTCCGGGAGACAATTTTTGTCTCCCTCCGGGAGACAACCTTTGTCTCCCTCCTGGAGACAACCTTTGTCTCCCGGTGGGAGACAACATTTGTCTCCCTCCGGGAGACAACCTTTGTCTCCCTCCGGGAGACAACATTTGTCTCCCACCGGGAGACAACCTTTGTCTCCCTCCGAGAGATAACCTTTGTCTCCCTCTGAGAGACA
>OZ026509.1:991585-1204643 GCA_964019985.1 Aurelia sp. 4 Dawson et al 2005 | reverse complement strand
CAACATTTGTCTCCCTCCGGGAGACAACCATTGTCTCCCTCCGGGAGACAACCATTGTCTCCCTTCGGGAGACCAAACTGTCTCCCTCCGGGAGACAACATTTGTCTCCCTCCGGGAGACAACATATGTCTCCCTCCGGGAGACAACCTTTGTCTCCCTCCGGGAGGCAACATTTGTATCCCTCCGGTTGACAACATTTGTCTCCCTCCGGGAGACAACCTTTGTCTCCCTCCGGGAGACAACATTTGTCTCCCTCCGGGAGACAACATTTGTCTCCCTCCGGGAGACAACCTTTGTCTCCCTCCGGGAGACAACATTTGTCTCCCTCCGGGAGACAACATTTGTCTCCCTCCGGGAGACAAAATTGGTCTCCCTCCGGGAGACAACATTTGTCTCCCTCCGGGAGACCAAACTGTCTCCCGCCGAGAGACAACATTTGTCTCCCTCCGGGAGACAACCATTGTCTCCCTCCGGGAGACAACCATTGTCTCCCTTCGGGAGACCAAACTGTCTCCCTCCGGGAGACAACATTTGTCTCCCTCCGGGAGACAACATATGTCTCCCTCCGGGAGACAACCTTTGTCTCCCTCCGGGAGACAACATTTGTCTCCCTCCGGGAGACAACCTTTGTCTCCCTCCGGGAGACAACATTTGTCTCCCTCCGGGAGACAACATTTGTCTCCCTCCGTGAGACAACCTTTGTCTCCCTCCGGGAGACAACATTTGTCTCCCTCCGGGAGACAACATTTGTCTCCCTCCGGGAGACAACCTTTGTCTCCCTCCGGGAGACAACATTTGTCTCCCTCCGGAAAACAACATTTGTCTCCCTCCGGGAGACAACCTTTGTCTCCCTCCGGGAGACAACATTTGTCTCCCTCCGGGAGACAACCTTTGTCTCCCTCCGGGAGACAACATTTGTCTCCCTCCAGGAGACAACATTTGTCTCCCTCCGGGAGACAACATTTGTCTCCCTCCGGGAGACAACATTTGTCTCCCTCCGGGAGACCAAACTGTATCCCTCCGAGAGACAACATTTGTCTCCCTCCGGGAGACAACATTTGTCTCCCTCCGGGAGACAACCTATGTCTCCCTCCGGGAGACAACATTTGTCTCCCTCCGGGAGACAACCTTTGTCTCCCTCCGGGAGACAACATTTGTCTCCCTCTGGGAGACAACATTTGTCTCCCTCCGTGAGACAAGCTGTCTCCTTCCGAGAGACAACATTTGTCTCCCTCCGGGAGACAACATTTGTCTCCCTCCGGGAGACAACCTTTATCTCCCTCCGGGAGACAACATTTGTCTCCCTCCGGGAGACCAAACTGTCTCCCGCCGAGAGACAACATTTGTCTCCCTCCGGGAGACAACCATTGTCTCCCTCCGGGAGACAACCATTGTCTCCCTCCGGGAGACCAAACTGTGTCCCTCTGGGAGACAACATTTGTCTCCCTCCGGGAGACAACATTTGTCTCCCTCCGGGAGACAACCTTTGTCTCCATCCGGGAGACAACATTTGTCTCCCTCCGGGAGACAACATTTGTCTCCCTCCGGGAGACAACATTTGTCTCCCTCCGAGAGACAACATTTGTCTCCCTCCGGGAGACAACATTTGTCTCCCTCCGGGAGACAACCATTGTCTCCCTCCGGGAGACAACCATTGTCTCCCTCCGGGAGACCAAACTGTCTCCCTCCGGGAGACAACATTTGTCTCCCTCCTGGAGACAACATTTGTCTCCCTCCGGGAGACAACCTTTGTCTCCCTCCGGGAGACAACATTTGTCTCCCTCCGGGAAGCAACATTTGTCTCCCTCCGTTAGACAACCTTTGTCTCCCTCCGGGAGACAACCTTTGTCTCCCTCCGGGAGACAACATTTGTCTCCCTCCGGGAGACAACATTTGTCTCCCTCCGGGAGACAACATTTGTCTCCCTCCGTGAGACAAGCTGTCTCCTTCCGAGAGACAGCATTTGTCTCCCTCCGGGAGACAACATTTGTCTCCCTCCGGGAGACAACATTTGTCTCCCTCCGGGAGACAACCTTTGTCTCTCTCCGGGAGACAACATTTGTCTCCCACCGGGAGACCAAACTGTCTCCCGCCGAGAGACAACATTTGTCTCCCTCCGGGAGACAACCTTTGTCTCCCTCCGGGAGACAACCTTTGTCTCCCTCCGGGAGACAACCTTTGTCTCCCTCCGGGAGACAACATTTGTCTCCCTCCGGGAGACAATATTTGTCTCCCTCCGGGAGACAACCTTTTTCTCCCTCTGGGAGACAACATTTGTCTCCCTCTGGGAGACAACATTTGTCTCCCTCCGTGAGACAAGCTGTCTCCTTCCGAGAGACAACATTTGTCTCCCTCCGGGAGACAACATTTGTCTCCCTCCGGGAGACAACATTTGTCTCCCTCCGGGAGACAACCTTTGTCTCCATCCGGGAGACAACATTTGTCTCCCTCCGGGAGACAACATTTGTCTCCCTCCGGGAGACAACATTTGTCTCCCTCCGAGAGACAACATTTGTCTCCCTCCGGGAGACAACCATTGTCTCCCTCCGGGAGACAACCATTGTCTCCCTCCGGGAGACCAAACTGTCTCCCTCCGGGAGACAACATTTGTCTCCCTCCTGGAGACAACATTTGTCTCCCTCCGGGAGACAACCTTTGTCTCCCTCCGGGAGACAACATTTGTCTCCCTCCGGGAAACAACATTTGTCTCCCTCCGTTAGACAACCTTTGTCTCCCTCCGTGAGACAAGCTGTCTCCTTCCGAGAGACAGCATTTGTCTCCCTCCGGGAGACAACATTTGTCTCCCTCCGGGAGACAACATTTGTCTCCCTCCGGGAGACAACCTTTGTCTCTCTCCGGGAGACAACATTTGTCTCCCACCGGGAGACCAAACTGTCTCCCGCCGAGAGACAACATTTGTCTCCCTCCGGGAGACAACCTTTGTCTCCCTCCGGGAGACAACCTTTGTCTCCCTCCGGGAGACAACCTTTGTCTCCCTCCGGGAGACAACATTTGTCTCCCTCCGGGAGACAATATTTGTCTCCCTCCGGGAGACAACCTTTTTCTCCCTCTGGGAGACAACATTTGTCTCCCTCTGGGAGACAACATTTGTCTCCCTCCGTGAGACAAGCTGTCTCCTTCTGAGAGACAACATTTGTCTCCCTCCGGGAGACAACATTTGTCTCCCTCCGGGAGACAACATTTGTCTCCCTCCGGGAGACAACCTTTGTCTCCATCCGGGAGACAACATTTGTCTCCCTCCGGGAGACAACATTTGTCTCCCTCCGGGAGACAACATTTGTCTCCCTCCGAGAGACAACATTTGTCTCCCTCCGGGAGACAACATTTGTCTCCCTCCGGGAGACAACCATTGTCTCCCTCCGGGAGACCAAACTGTCTCCCTCCGGGAGACAACATTTGTCTCCCTCCTGGAGACAACATTTGTCTCCCTCCGGGAGACAACCTTTGTCTCCCTCCGGGAGACAACATTTGTCTCCCTCCGGGAAACAACATTTGTCTCCCTCCGTTAGACAACCTTTGTCTCAATCCGGGAGACAACCTTTGTCTCCCTCCGGGAGACAACATTTGTCTCCCTCCGGGAGACAACATCTGTCTCCCTCCGGGAGACAACATTTGTCTCCCTCCGGGAGACAACATTTGTCTCCCTCCGTGAGACAAGCTGTTTCCTTCCCTTCCGAGAGACAGCATTTGTCTCCCTCCGGGAGACAACATTTGTCTCCCTCCGGGAGACAACATTTGTCTCCCTCCGGGAGACAACCTTTGTCTCCCTCCGGGAGACAACATTTGTCTCCCTCCGGGAGACCAAACTGTCTCCCGCCGAGAGACAACATTTGTCTCCCTCCGGGAGACAACCATTGTCTCCCTCCGGGAGACAACATTTGTCTCCCTCCGGGAGACAACATATGTCTCCCTCCGGGAGACAACCTTTCTCTCCCTACGGGAGGCAACATTTGTATCCCTCCGGGAGACAACATTTGTCTCCCTCCGGGAGACAACATTTGTCTCCCTCCGGGAGACAACCTTTCTCTCCCTACGGGAGGCAACATTTGTATCCCTCCGGGAGACAACATTTGTCTCCCTCCGGGAGACAACATTGGTCTCCCTCCGGGAGACAACATTTGTCTCCCTCCGGGAGACAACCTTTGTCTCCCTCCGGGAGACAACATTTGTCTCCCTCCGGGAGACCAAACTGTCTCCCGCCGAGAGACAACATTTGTCTCCCTCCGGGAGACAACCATTGTCTCCCTCCGGGAGACCAAACTGTCTCCCTCTGGGAGACAACATTTGTCTCCCTCCGGGAGACAACATTTGTCTCCCTCCGGGAGACAACATTTGTCTCCCTCCGGGAGACAACCTATGTCTCCCTTCGGGAGACAACCTTTGTCTCCCTCCGGGAGACAACCTTTGTCTCCCTCCGGGAGACAACATTTGTCTCCCTCCGGGAGACAACCTTTGTCTTCCTCCGGGAGACAACATTTGTCTCCCTCCGCGAGACAACCTTTGTCTACCTCTGGGAGACAACATTTGTCTCCCTCCGGGAGACAACATTTGTCTCCCTCCGGGAGACAACCTTTGTCTCCCTCCGGGAGACAACATTTGTCTCCCTCCGGGAGACAACATTTGTCTCCCTCCGGGAGACAACCTTTGTCTCCCTCCGGGAGACAACATTTGTCTCCCTCCGGAAGACAACATTTGTCTCCTTCCGGGAGACAACCTTTGTCTCCCTCCGGGAGACAACCTTTGTCTCCCTCCGGGAGACAACATTTGTCTCCCTCCGGGAGACAACATTTGTCTCCCTCCGGGAGACAACCTTTGTCTCCCTCCGGGAGACAACATTTGTCTCCCTCCGGGAGACAACCTTTGTCTCCATCCGGGAGACAACCTTTGTCTCCCTCCGGGAGACAACATTTGTCTCCCTCCGGGAGACAACATTTGTCTCCCTCCGTGAGACAAGCTGTCTCCTTCCGAGAGACAACATTTGTCTCCCTCCGGGAGACAACATTTGTCTCCCTCCGGGAGACAACATTTGTCTCCCTCCGGGAGACAACATTTGTCTCCCTCCGGGAGACAACATTTGTCTCCCTCCGGGAGACAACCTTTGTCTCCCTCCGGGAGACAACATTTGTCTCCCTCCGGGAGACAACATTTGTCTCCCTCCGTGAGACAACCTTTGTCTCCCTCCGGGAGACAACATTTGTCTCCCTCCGGGAGACAACATTTGTCTCCCTCCGGGAGACAACCTTTGTCTCCCTCCGGGAGACAACATTTGTCTCCCTCCGGAAAACAACATTTGTCTCCCTCCGGGAGACAACCTTTGTCTCCCTCCGGGAGACAACATTTGTCTCCCTCCGGGAGACAACCTTTGTCTCCCTCCGGGAGACAACATTTGTCTCCCTCCAGGAGACAACATTTGTCTCCCTCCGGGAGACAACATTTGTCTCCCTCCGGGAGACAACATTTGTCTCCCTCCGGAAGACCAAACTGTCTCCCTCCGAGAGACAACATTTGTCTCCCTCCGGGAGACAACATTTGTCTCTCTCCGGGAGACAACCTATGTCTCCCACCGGGAGACAACATTTGTCTCCCTCCGGGAGACAACCTTTGTCTCCCTCCGGGAGACAACATTTGTCTCCCTCCGGGAGACAACATTTGTCTCCCTCCGTGAGACAAGCTGTCTCCTTCCGAGAGACAACATTTGTCTCCCTCCGGGAGACAACATTTGTCTCCCTCCGGGAGACAACATTTGTCTCCCTCCGGGAGACAACCTTTATCTCCCTCCGGGAGACAACATTTGTCTCCCTCCGGGAGACCAAACTGTCTCCCGCCGAGAGACAACATTTGTCTCCCTCCGGGAGACAACCATTGTCTCCCTCCGGGAGACAACCATTGTCTCCCTCCGGGAGACCAAACTGTCTCCCTCTGGGAGACAACATTTGTCTCCCTCCGGGAGACAACATTTGTCTCCCTCCGGGAGACAACATTTGTCTCCCTCCGGGAGACAACATTTGTCTCCCTCCGGGAGACAACATTTGTCTCCCTCCGTGAGACAAGCTGTCTCCTTCCGAGAGACAACATTTGTCTCCCTCCGGGAGACAACATTTGTCTCCCTCCGGGAGACAACATTTGTCTCCCTCCGTGAGACAACCTTTGTCTCCCTCCGGGAGACAACATTTGTCTCCCTCCGGGAGACCAAACTGTCTCCCGCCGAGACACAACGTTTGTCTCCCTCCGGGAGACAACCATTGTCTCCCTCCGGGAGACAACCATTGTCTCCCTCCGGGAGACCAAACTGTCTCCCTCCGGGAGACAACATTTGTCTCCCTCCGGGAGACAACATATGTCTCCCTCCGGGAGACAACCTTTGTCTCCCTCCGGCAGGCAACATTTGTATCCCTCCGGGAGACAACATTTGTCTCCCTCCGGGAGACAACATTTGTCTCAATCCGGGAGACAACCTTTGTCTCCCTCCGGGAGACAACATTTGTCTCCCTCCGGGAGACAACATTTGTCTCTCTCCGGGAGACAACCTTTGTCTCCCTCCGGGAGACAACATTTGTCTCCCTCCGGGAGACAACATTTGTCTCCCTCCGGGAGACAACATTTGTCTCCCTCCGGGAGACCAAACTGTCTCCCTCCGAGAGACAACATTTGTCTCCCTCCGGGAGACAACATTTGTCTCCCTCCGGGAGACCAAACTGTCTCCCTCCAAGAGACAACATTTGTCTCCATCCGGGAGACAACATTTGTCTCCCTCCGGGAGACAACCTATGTCTCCATCCGGGAGACAACATTTGTCTCCCTCCGGGAGACAACCTTTGTCTCCCTCCGGGAGACAACATTTGTCTCCCTCCGGGAGACCAAACTGTCTCCCGCCGAGAGACAACATTTGTCTCCCTCCGGGAGACAACCATTGTCTCCCTCCGGGAGACAACATTTGTCTCTCTCCGGGAGACAACATTTGTCTCCCTCCGTGAGACAAGCTGTCTCCTTCCGAGAGACAACATTTGTCTCCCTCCGGGAGACAACATTTGTCTCCCTCCGGGAGACAACATTTGTCTCCCTCCGGGAGACAACATTTGTCTCCCTCCGGGAGACAACATTTGTCTCCCTCCGGGAGACAACATATGTCTCCCTCCGGGAGACAACATATGTCTCCCTCCGGGAGACAACCTTTGTCTCCCTCCGGGAGGCAACATTTGTTCCCTCCGGGAGACAACATTTGTCTCCCTCCGGGAGACAACATTTGTCTCAATCCGGGAGACAACCTTTGTCTCCCTCCGGGAGACAACATTTGTCTCCCTCCGGCAGACAACATTTGTCTCCCTCCGGGAGACAACCTTTGTCTCCCTCCGGGAGACAACATTTGTCTCCCTCCGGGAGACAACATTTGTCTCCCTCCGGGAGACAACATTTGTCTCCCTCCGGGAGACCAAACTGTCTCCCTCCGAGAGACAACATTTGTCTCCCTCCGGGAGACAACATTTGTCTCCCTCCGGGAGACCAAACTGTCTCCCTCCGAGAGACAACATTTGTCTCCATCCGGGAGACAACATTTGTCTCCCTCCGGGAGACAACCTATGTCTCCATCCGGGAGACAACATTTGTCTCCCTCCGGGAGACAACCTTTGTCTCCCTCCGGGAGACTTAATTTGTCTCCCTCCGGGAGACTTAATTTGTCTCCCTCCGGGAGACAACATTTGTCTCCCTCCGGGAGACAACATTTGTCTCCCTCCGGGAGACAACTTTTGTCTCCCTCCGTGAGACAAGCTGTCTCCTTCCGAGAGACAACATTTGTCTCCCTCCGGGAGACAACATTTGTCTCCCTCCGGGAGACAACATTTGTCTCCCTCCGGGAGACAACATTTGTCTCCCTCCGGGAGACAACATTTGTCTCCCTCCGGGAGACAACCTTTGTCTCCCTCCGGGAGACAACATTTGTCTCCCTCCGGGAGACCAAACTGTCTCCCGCCGAGACACAACATTTGTCTCCCTCCGGGAGACAGCCATTGTCTCCCTCTGGGAGACAACCATTGTCTCCCTCCGGGAGACCAAACTGTCTCCCTCCGGGAGACAACATTTGTCTCCCTCCGGGAGACAACATATGTCTCCCTCCGGGAGACAACATATGTCTCCCTCCGGGAGACAACCTTTGTCTCCCTCCGGGAGGCAACATTTGTATCCCTCCGGGAGACAACATTTGTCTCCCTCCGGGAGACAACATTTGTCTCAATCCGGGAGACAACCTTTGTCTCCCTCCGGGAGACAACATTTGTCTCCCTCCGGCAGACAACATTTGTCTCCCTCCGGGAGACAACCTTTGTCTCCCTCCGGGAGACAACATTTGTCTCCCTCCGGGAGACAACATTTGTCTCCCTCCGGGAGACAACATTTGTCTCCCTCCGGGAGACCAAACTGTCTCCCTCCGAGAGACAACATTTGTCTCCCTCCGGGAGACAACATTTGTCTCCCTCCGGGAGACCAAACTGTCTCCCTCCGAGAGACAACATTTGTCTCCATCCGGGAGACAACATTTGTCTCCCTCCGGGAGACAACCTATGTCTCCCTCCGGGAGACAACATTTGTCTCCCTCCGGGAGACAACCTTTGTCTCCCTCCGGGAGACAACATTTGTCTCCCTCCGGGAGACAACATTTGTCTCCCTCCGTGAGACAAGCTGTCTCCTTCCGAGAGACAACATTTGTCTCCCTCCGGGAGACAACATTTGTCTCCCTCCGGGAGACAACATTTGTCTCCCTCCGGGAGACAACCTTTGTCTCCCTCCGGGAGACAACATTTGTCTCCCTCCGGGAGACCAAACTGTCTCCCGCCGAGAGACAACATTTGTCTCCCTCCGGGAGACAACCATTGTCTCCCTCCGGGAGACCAAACTGTCTCCCTCTGGGAGACAACATTTGTCTCCCTCCGGGAGACAACATTTGTCTCCCTCCGGGAGACAACATTTGTCTCCCTCCGGGAGACAACCTATGTCTCCCTTCGGGAGACAACCTTTGTCTCCCTCCGGGAGACAACCTTTGTCTCCCTCCGGGAGACAACATTTGTCTCCCTCCGGGAGACAACCTTTGTCTTCCTCCGGGAGACAACATTTGTCTCCCTCCGCGAGACAACCTTTGCCTCCCTCTGGGAGACAACATTTGTCTCCCTCCGGGAGACCAAACTGTCTCCCTCCGAGAGACAACATTTGTCTCCCTCCGGGAGACAACATTTGTCTCCCTCCGGGAGACCAAACTGTCTCCCTCCGAGAGACAACATTTGTCTCCATCCGGGAGACAACATTTGTCTCCCTCCGGGAGACAACCTTTGTCTCCCTCCGGGAGACAACATTTGTCTCCCTCCGTGAGACAAGCTGTCTCCTTCCGAGAGACAACATTTGTCTCGCTCCGGGAGACAACATTTGTCTCCCTCCGGGAGACAACATTTGTCTCCCTCCGGGAGACAACATTTGTCTCCCTCCGGGAGACAACCTTTGTCTCCCTCCGGGAGACAACATTTGTCTCCCTCCGGGAGACAACATTTGTCTCCCTCCGCGAGACAACCTTTGTCTCCCTCCGGGAGACAACATTTGTCTCCCTCCGGGAGACCAAACTGTCTCCCTCCGAGAGACAACATTTGTCTCCCTCCGGGAGACAACATTTGTCTCCCTCCGGGAGACCAAACTGTCTCCCTCCGAGAGACAACATTTGTCTCCATCCGGGAGACAACATTTGTCTCCCTCCGGGAGACAACCTATGTCTCCCTCCGGGAGACAATATTTGTCTCCCTCCGGGAAACAACCTTTGTCTCCCTCCGGGAGACAACATTTGTCTCCCTCCGTGAGACAAGCTGTCTCCTTCCGAGAGACAACATTTGTCTCCCTCCGGGAGACAACATTTGTCTCCCTCCGGGAGACAACATTTGTCTCCCTCCGGGAGACAACCTTTGTCTCCCTCCGGGAGACAACATTTGTCTCCCTCCGGGAGACCAAACTGTCTCCCGCCGAGAGACAACATTTGTCTCCCTCCGGGAGACAACCATTGTCTCCCTCCGGGAGACAACCATTGTCTCCCTCCGGGAGACCAAACTGTCTCCCTCTGGGAGACAACATTTGTCTCCCTCCGGGAGACAACATTTGTCTCCCTCCGGGAGACAACCTATGTCTCCCTCCGGGAGACAACCTTTGTCTCCCTCCGGGAGACAACCTTTGTCTCCCTCCGTGAGACAACATTTGTCTCCCTCCGGGAGACAACCTTTGTCTTCCTCCGGGAGACAACATTTGTCTCCCTCCGGGAGACAACATTTGTCTCCCTCCGTGAGACAAGCTGTCTCCTTCCGAGAGACAACATTTGTCTCCTTCCGGGAGACAACATTTGTCTCCCTCCGGGAGACAACATTTGTCTCCCTCCGGGAGACAACATTTGTCTCCCTCCGGGAGACAACATTTGTCTCCCTCCGGGAGACAACCTTTGTCTCCCTCCGGGAGACAACATTTGTCTCCCTCCGGGAGACAACATTTGTCTCCCTCCGGGAGACAACCTTTGTCTCCCTCCGGGAGACAACATTTGTCTCCCTCCGGGAGACAACATTTGTCTCCCTCCGCGAGACAACCTTTGTCTCCCTCCGGGAGGCGACATTTGTCTCCCTCCGGGAGACAACATTTGTCTCCCTCCGGGAGACAACCTTTGTCTCCCTCAGGGAGACAACATTTGTCTCCCTCCGGGAGACAACATTTGTCTCCCTCCGGGAGACAACCTTTGTCTCCCTCCGGGAGACAACATTTGTCTCCCTCCGGGAGACAACATTTGTCTCCCTCCGGGAGACAACATTTGTCTCCCTCCGGGAGACAACATTTGTCTCCCTCCGGGAGACAACATTTGTCTCCCTCCGTGAGACAAGCTGTCTCCTTCCGAGAGACAACATTTGTCTCCCTCCGGGAGACAACATTTGTCTCCCTCCGGGAGACAACCTTTGTCTCCCTCCGGGAGACAACCTTTGTCTCCCTCCGGGAGACAACATTTGTCTCCCTCCGGGAGACAACATTTGTCTCCCTCCGGGAGACAACCTTTGTCTCCCTCCGGGAGACAACATTTGTCTCCCTCCGGGAGACAACATTTGTCTCCCTCCGCGAGACAACCTTTGTCTCCCTCCGGGAGGCGACATTTGTCTCCCTCCGGGAGACAACATTTGTCTCCCTCCGGGAGACAACATTTGTCTCCCTCCGGGAGACAACCTTTGTCTCCCTCCGGGAGACAACATTTGTCTCCCTCCGGGAGACAACATTTGTCTCCCTCCGGGAGACAACCTTTGTCTCCCTCCGGGAGACAACATTTGTCTCCCTCCGGGAGACAACATTTGTCTCCCTCCGCGAGACAACCTTTGTCTCCCTCCGGGAGGCGACATTTGTCTCCCTCCGGGAGACAACATTTGTCTCCCTCCGGGAGACAACCTTTGTCTCCCTCAGGGAGACAACATTTGTCTCCCTCCGGGAGACAACATTTGTCTCCCTCCGGGAGACAACCTTTGTCTCCCTCCGGGAGACAACATTTGTCTCCCTCCGGGAGACAACCTTTGTCTCCCTCCGGGAGACAACATTTGTCTCCCTCCGGGAGACAACATTTGTCTCCCTCCGGGAGACAACATTTGTCTCCCTCCGGGAGACAACATTTGTCTCCCTCCGGGAGACAACATTTGTCTCCCTCCGTGAGACAAGCTGTCTCCTTCCGAGAGACAACATTTGTCTCCCTCCGGGAGACAACATTTGTCTCCCTCCGGGAGACAACCTTTGTCTCCCTCCGGGAGACAACCTTTGTCTCCCTCCGGGAGACAACATTTGTCTCCCTCCGGGAGACAACATTTGTCTCCCTCCGGGAGACAACCTTTGTCTCCCTCCGGGAGACAACATTTGTCTCCCTCCGGGAGACAACATTTGTCTCCCTCTGCGAGACAACCTTTGTCTCCCTCCGGGAGGCGACATTTGTCTCCCTCCGGGAGACAACGTTTGTCTCCCTCCGGGAGACAACCTTTGTCTCCCTCAGGGAGACAACATTTGTCTCCCTCCGGGAGACAACATTTGTCTCCCTCCGGGAGACAACCTTTGTCTCCCTCCGGGAGACAACCTTTGTCTCCCTCCGTGAGACAACATTTGTCTCCCTCCGGGAGACAACCTTTGTCTTCCTCCGGGAGACAACATTTGTCTCCCTCCGGGAGACAACATTTGTCTCCCTCCGTGAGACAAGCTGTCTCCTTCCGAGAGACAACATTTGTCTCCCTCCGGGAGACAACATTTGTCTCCCTCCGGGAGACAACATTTGTCTCCCTCCGGGAGACAACATTTGTCTCCTTCCGAGAGACAACATTTGTCTCCCTCCGGGAGACAACATTTGTCTCCCTCCGGGAGACAACCTTTGTCTCCCTCCGGGAGACAACCTTTGTCTTCCTCCGGGAGACAACATTTGTCTCTCTCCGGGAGACCAAACTGTCTCCCTCCGGGAGACAACATTTGTCTTCCTCCGGGAGACAACATTTGTCTTCCTCCGGGAGACAACATTGGTCTCCCTTAGGGAGACAACATTTGTCTCCCTCCGGGAGACAACCTTTGTCTCCCTCCGGGAGACAACATTTGTCTCCCTCCGGAAGACCAAACTGTCTCTCTCCGAGAGACAACATTTGTCTCCCTCCGGGACACAATATTTGTCTCCTTCCGGAAGACAACATTTGTCTCCCTCCTGGAGACAACATTTGTCTCATTCCGAGAGACAACATTTGTCTCCCTCCGGGAGACAACATTTGTCTCCCTCCGGGAGACAACATTTGTCTCCTTCCGAGAGACAACATTTGTCTCCCTCCGGGAGACAACATTTGTCTTCCTCCGGAAGACCAAACTGTCTCCCTCCGAGAGACAACATTTGTCTCCCTCCGGGAGACAACATTTGTCTCCCTCCGGGAGACAACATTTGTCTCCTTCCGAGAGACAACATTTGTCTCCCTCCGGGAGACAACATTTGTCTCCCTCCGGGAGACAACCTTTGTCTCCCTCCGGGAGACAACATTTGTCTCCCTCTGGGAGACAACATTTGTCTCCTTCCGAGAGACAACATTTGTCTCCCTCCGGGAGACAACATTTGTCTCCCTCCGGGAGACAACCTTTGTCTCCCTCCGGGAGACAACCTTTGTCTTCCTCCGGGAGACAACATTTGTCTCTCTCCGGGAGACAACATTTGTCTCCCTCCGGGAGACAACATTGGTCTCCCTCCGGGAGACAACATTTGTCTCCCTCCGGGAGACAACCTTTGTCTCCCTCCGGGAGACAACATTTGTCTCCCTCCGGAAGACCAAACTGTCTCCCTCCGAGAGACAACATTTGTCTCCCTCCGGGACACAATATTTGTCTCCCTCCGGGAGACAACCTTTGTCTCCCTCCGGGAGACAACCTTTGTCTTCCTCCGGGAGACAACATTTGTCTCCCTCCGGGAGACAACCTTTGTCTCCCTCCGGGAGACAACATTTGTCTCCCTCCGGGAGACAACATTTGTCTCCCTCCGGAAGACCAAACTGTCTCCCTCCGAGAGACAACATTTGTCTCCCTCCGGGACACAATATTTGTCTCCCCCCGGGAGACAACCTTTGTCTCCCTCCGGGAGACAACCTTTGTCTTCCTCCGGGAGACAACATTTGTCTCCCTCCGGGAGACAACCTTTGTCTCCCTCCGGGAGACAACATTTGTCTCCCTCCGGAAGACCAAACTGTCTCCCTCCGAGAGACAACATTTGTCTCCCTCCGGGAGACAACCTTTGTCTCCCTCCGGAAGACAACATTTGTCTCCCTCCGGGAGACAACATTTGTCTCCTTCCGAGAGACAACATTTGTCTCCCTCCGGGAGACAACATTTGTCTCCCTCCGGCAGACAACATTTGTCTTCCTCCGGGAGACAACATTTGTCTCCCTCCGGGAGACAATATTTGTCTCCCTCCGGGAGACAACATTTGTCTCCCTCCGCGAGACAACATTTGTCTCCCTCCGGGAGACAACATTTGTCTCCCTACGGAAGACCAAACTGTCTCTCTCCGAGAGACAACATTTGTCTCCCTCCGGGAGACAACATTTGTCTCCCTCCGGGAGACAACCTTTGTCTCCCTCCGGGAGACAACCTTTGTCTTCCTCCGGGAGACAACATTTGTCTCCCTCCGGGAGACAACCTTTGTCTCCCTCCGGGAGACAACATTTGTCTCCCTCCGGAAGACCAAGTTGTCTCCCTCATAGAGACAACATTTGTCTCCCTCCGGGAGACAACATTTGTCTCCCTCCGGGAGACAACATTTGTCTCCCTCCGGGAGACAACCTATGTCTCCCTCCGGGAGACATCCTTTGTCTTCCTCCGGGAGACAACATTTGTCTCCCTCCGGGAGACAACATTTGTCTCCCTCCGGGAGACAACATTTGTCTCCCTCCGGGAGACAACATTTGTCTCCCTCCGGGAGACAACATTTGTCTCCCTCCGGGAGACAACATTTGTCTCCCTCCGGGAGACAACATTTGTCTCCCTCCGGGAGAAAACATTTGTCTCCCTCCGGGAGACAACCTATGTCTCCCTCCGGGAGACATCCTTTGTCTTCCTCCGGGAGACAACATTTGTCTCCCTCCGGGAGACAACATTTGTCTCCCTCCGCGAGACAACATTTTTCTCCCTCCGGGAGACAACATTTGTCTCCCTCCGGGAGACAACATTTGTCTCCTTCCGAGAGACAACATTTGTCTCCCTCCGGGAGACAACATTTGTCTCCCTCCGGGAGACAACCTTTGTCTCCCTCCGGGAGACAACCTTTGTCTTCCTCCGGGAGACAACAATTGTCTCCCTCCGGGAGACAACATTTGTTTCCCTCCGGGAGACAACCTTTGTCTACCTCCGGGAGACAACATTTGTCTCCCTCCGGAAGACCAAACTGTCTCCCTCCGAGAGACAACATTTGTCTCCCTCCGGGAGACAACATTTGTCTCCCTCCGGGAGACAACCTTTGTCTTCCTCCAGGAGACAACATTTGTCTCCCTCCGCGAGACAACATTTGTCTCCCTCCGGGAGACAACATTTGTCTCCCTCCGGGAGACAACATTTGTCTCCCTCCGGGAGACCAAACTGTCTCCCTCCGAGACACAACATTTGTCTCCCTCCGGGAGACCAAACTGTCTCCCTCCGGGAGACAACATTTGTTTCCCTCCGGGAGATAACCTTTGTCTCCCTCCTGGAGACAACATTTGTCTCCCTCCGGAAGACCAAACTGTCTCCCTCCGAGAGACAATATTTGTCTCCCTCCGGGAGACAACATTTGTCTCCCTCCGGGAGACAACATTTGTCTCCTTCCGAGAGACAACATTTGTCTCCCTCCGGGAGACAACATTTGTCTCCCTCCGAGAGACAACATTTGTCTCCCTCCGGGAAACAACATTTGTCTCCCTCCGGGAGACAACATTTGTCTCCCTCCGGGAGACAACCTTTGTCTCCCTCCGGGAGACAACCTTTGTCTCCCTCCGGGAGACCAAACTGTCTCCCTCCGGGAGACAACATTTGTCTTCCTCCGGGAGACAACATTTGTCTCCCTCCGGGAGACAACATTGGTCTCCCTCCGGGAGACAACATTTGTCTCCCTCCGGGAGACAACCTTTGTCTCCCTCCGGGAGACAACATTTGTCTCCCTCCGGGAGACAACCTTTGTCTCCCTCCGGGAGACAACCTTTGTCTCCCTCCGGGAGACAACATTTGTCTCCCTCCGGGAGACAACCTTTGTCTCCCTCCGGGAGACAACCTTTGTCTTCCTCCGGGAGACAACAATTGTCTCCCTCCGGGAGACAATATTTGTCTCTCTCCGGGAGACCAAACTGTCTCCCTCCGGGAGACAACATTTGTCTTCCTCCGGGAGACAACATTTGTCTCCCTCCGGGAGACAACCTTTGTCTCCCTCCGGGAGACAACATTTGTCTCCCTCCGGGAGACCAAACTGTCTCCCTCCGAGACACAACATTTGTCTCCCTCCGGGAGACCAAACTGTCTCCCTCCGGGAGACAACATTTGTTTCCCTCCGGGAGACAACCTTTGTCTACCTCCGGGAGACAACATTTGTCTCCCTCCGGAAGACCAAACTGTCTCCCTCCGAGAGACAACATTTGTCTCCCTCCGGGAGACAACATTTGTCTCCCTCCGGGAGACAACCTTTGTCTTCCTCCGGGAGACAACATTTGTCTCCCTCCGGGAGACAACCTTTGTCTCCCTCCGGGAGACAACATTTGTCTCCCTCCGGGAGACAACATTTGTCTCCCTCCGGGAGACCAAACTGTCTCCCTCCGAGACACAACATTTGTCTCCCTCCGGGAGACCAAACTGTCTCCCTCCGGGAGACAACATTTGTTTCCCTCCGGGAGATAACCTTTGTCTCCCTCCTGGAGACAACATTTGTCTCCCTCCGGAAGACCAAACTGTCTCCCTCCGAGAGACAATATTTGTCTCCCTCCGGGAGACAACATTTGTCTCCCTCCGGGAGACAACATTTGTCTCCTTCCGAGAGACAACATTTGTCTCCCTCCGGGAGACAACATTTGTCTCCCTCCGAGAGACAACATTTGTCTCCCTCCGGGAGACAACATTTGTCTCCCTCCGGGAGACAACATTTGTCTCCCTCCGGGAGACAACCTTTGTCTCCCTCCGGGAGACAACCTTTGTCTCCCTCCGGGAGACCAAACTGTCTCCCTCCGGGAGACAACATTTGTCTTCCTCCGGGAGACAACATTTGTCTCCCTCCGGGAGACAACATTGGTCTCCCTCCGGGAGACAACATTTGTCTCCCTCCGGGAGACAACCTTTGTCTCCCTCCGGGAGACAACATTTGTCTCCCTCCGGAAGACCAAACTGTCTCCCTCCGAGAGACAACATTTGTCTCCCTCCGGGACGCAATATTTGTCTCCCTCCGGGAGACAACCTTTGTCTCCCTCCGGGAGACAACCTTTGTCTTCCTCCGGGAGACAACATTTGTCTCCCTCCGGGAGACAACCTTTGTCTCCCTCCGGGAGACAACATTTGTCTCCCTCCGGAAGACCAAACTGTCTCCCTCCGAGAGACAACATTTGTCTCCCTCCGGGAGACAACCTTTGTCTCCCTCCGGAAGACAACATTTGTCTCCCTCCGGGAGACAACATTTGTCTCCTTCCGAGAGACAACATTTGTCT
This sequence comes from Aurelia sp. 4 Dawson et al 2005, assembly GCA_964019985.1. NCBI lineage: Eukaryota > Metazoa > Cnidaria > Scyphozoa > Semaeostomeae > Ulmaridae > Aurelia > Aurelia sp. 4 Dawson et al 2005. The sequence continues at coordinate 1,187,418 of OZ026509.1, read as the reverse complement.
TCCTCCGGGAGACAACATTTGTCTCCCTCCGGGAGACAACATTTGTCTTCCTCCGGGAGACAACATTTGTCTCCCTCCGGGAGACAATATTTGTCTCCCTCCGGGAGACAACATTTGTCTCCCTCCGCGAGACAACATTTTTCTCCCTCCGGGAGACAACATTTGTCTCCCTACGGAAGACAACATTTGTCTCCCTCCGGGAGACAACCTTTGTCTCCCTCCGGGAGACAACATTTGTCTCCCTCCGGGAGACCAAACTGTCTCCCTCCGAGACACAACATTTGTCTCCCTCCGGGAGACCAAACTGTCTCCCTCCGGGAGACAACATTTGTTTCCCTCCGGGAGACAACCTTTGTCTACCTCCGGGAGACAACATTTGTCTCCCTCCGGAAGACCAAACTGTCTCCCTCCGAGAGACAACATTTGTCTCCCTCCGGGAGACAACATTTGTCTCCCTCCGGGAGACAACCTTTGTCTTCCTCCGGGAGACAACATTTGTCTCCCTCCGGGAGACAACCTTTGTCTCCCTCCGGGAGACAACATTTGTCTCCCTCCGGGAGACAACATTTGTCTCCCTCCGGGAGACCAAACTGTCTCCCTCCGAGACACAACATTTGTCTCCCTCCGGGAGACCAAACTGTCTCCCTCCGGGAGACAACATTTGTTTCCCTCCGGGAGATAACCTTTGTCTCCCTCCTGGAGACAACATTTGTCTCCCTCCGGAAGACCAAACTGTCTCCCTCCGGGAGACAACATTTGTCTCCCTCCGAGAGACAACATTTGTCTCCCTCCGGGAGACAACATTTGTCTCCCTCCGGGAGACAACATTTTTCTCCCTCCGGGAGACAACCTTTGTCTCCCTCCGGGAGACAACCTTTGTCTCCCTCCGGGAGACCAAACTGTCTCCCTCCGGGAGACAACATTTGTCTTCCTCCGGGAGACAACATTTGTCTCCCTCCGGGAGACAACATTGGTCTCCCTCCGGGAGACAACATTTGTCTCCCTCCGGGAGACAACCTTTGTCTCCCTCCGGGAGACAACATTTGTCTCCCTCCGGAAGACCAAACTGTCTCCCTCCGAGAGACAACATTTGTCTCCCTCTGGGACGCAATATTTGTCTCCCTCCGGGAGACAACCTTTGTCTCCCTCCGGGAGACAACCTTTGTCTTCCTCCGGGAGACAACATTTGTCTCCCTCCGGGAGACAACCTTTGTCTCCCTCCGGGAGACAACATTTGTCTCCCTCCGGAAGACCAAACTGTCTCCCTCCGAGAGACAACATTTGTCTCCCTCCAGGAGACAACCTTTGTCTCCCTCCGGAAGACAACATTTGTCTCCCTCCGGGAGACAACATTTGTCTCCTTCCGAGAGACAACATTTGTCTTCCTCCGGGAGACAACATTTGTCTCCCTCCGGGAGACAACATTTGTCTTCCTCCGGGAGACAACATTTGTCTCCCTCCGGGAGACAATATTTGTCTCCCTCCGGGAGACAACATTTGTCTCCCTCCGCGAGACAACATTTTTCTCCCTCCGGGAGACAACATTTGTCTCCCTACGGAAGACCAAACTGTCTCCCTCCGAGAGACAACATTTGTCTCCCTCCGGGAGACAACATTTGTCTCCCTCCGGAAGACAACCTTTGTCTCCCTCCGGGAGACAACCTTTGTCTTCCTCCGGGAGACAACATTTGTCTCCCTCCGGGAGACAACCTTTGTCTCCCTCCGGGAGACAACATTTGTCTCCCTCCGGAAGACCAAGTTGTCTCCCTCCGAGAGACAACATTTGTCTCCCTCCGGGAGACAACATTTGTCTCCCTCCGGGAGACAACATTTGTCTCCCTCCGGGAGACAACATTTGTCTCCCTATCATATCATATCATATCATATCATCAGTTATTTAAGCATGGTAGCCCATTCAACTAAGTTGGTTTACAAGGGGCCATGCATCTAAAATACTACAAAAAGCAAAAAAATTTGAAAAATATAATACAACAAATCTAGATAAAGAAAAAGAACATTTTATCATACTCTACTCCTCTACCCAACCATTACATTACTCTACCTTGCCTTACCCTACCTCGCCCTACTCTACCTCACCATACCATACTCTAATCAACCCTACCTACCCTACAATACCATACCCTACCCTGCAATACTCTACTCCTACCTTACCCTACCCTACCCTACCCTACCCTACCCTACCCTACCCCACCCTACCCTACCCTACCCTACCCTACCCTACCCTATCAGGTTAATTTGGATACCCTATTACATACCTTTTCTTTTCTTTACCTTTATCTGTTTACATAAGTTTACAAGTCATATAAGATAAATTTGAAATCATAATGGAAAAGTTTAAATCAAAGATTTGAATCGATTTAAAGAGGTTGCCCGCTTAGCTTCGGTATCTAGGCTATTCCAAAGTTTAGCACCTCTAAATGAAAATGACTTCTGCCCATTACATGTCCTTTTCTTTGGCAGCTTTAAATCAGTGTTTGTATTGCGTAGCTGCCGTGTTGCATCTTGTGAATTTCTTGTGAACATATCATTCATATATGGGGGAGCTATATTGTTGATAGACTTATATACCATTGTCCTGCTTTCGTGTTTAATCATGTCATTCACTGTTTTCCAACCTAGATTCTGGATAAGTGGTTTGCTAGAGGCATCAAAGCTGCTATTAGTAATGATCCTAGCTGCTCTGTTTTGAAGCTTCTGAAGTTTCGAGATTTCAGTAGTGCTACAGCATCCCCATACAGCGCAGCAGTAGCGGAAGTGGGGTTCAACGATGCTAGTGTATAGTGTTTTCAAGGAATTCTGGGGGAGAAATCTTTTTGCATGCTTTAAGAGACCAACTGCTCTAGATACCTTGGCAGAGACACTTTTTATGTGCTCTTTCCAATCAAGACTATTGTCTACCTGAACACCAAGATATTTTGTTTTCTCAACTAAAGCCAAATCGTTATCTCTTATTTTTAAACATAGACTTTCACTAGTACATTCTAGTGACCTTTGTTTATTTTTTGTGCAAATTAGCATTCCCTGTGTCTTTGCTACATTAAGAGATAATTTGTTACCACTTAACCACGAATCCAAATCCCTGAGATCGCTATTGATCGCCTCATTCAGGTCCTCAATATTCTTAGAACGAAAGAATAGAGTCGTATCATCAGCATACATGGAAGCAGTTGAATTTTTTACAGCACAGGGGAGATCATTGATATAGACCAAGAAAAGTAGAGGCCCCAGACATGAGCCTTGTGGAACCCCAACCTCTATTCTCTCCGTTTCAGAGTCTATACCATTAACCCTACAAAACTGTTTCCTGTTAGACAAATAGGACTGAAACCAAGAGAGATTTCTATCACAAACTCCATAGTGCTCGAGTTTTTGGCATAGAATCTCATGATTGACTGTATCAAAGGCCTTTCTTAGGTCGATAAAAACTGACCCTATCATATAGCCATTGTCAAAACCATCATACCATTCATCAGTTGTTTTGAGCAGACATGTCAAAGTGGAAAATAACAATCTAAATCCCGACTGACCATTCGAAAGAAGTCGATTCGAGTCTAAATATTTGTACAACTGATTGAATACAAGCTTCTCAAACAACCTTGAAACAACAGGCAGCACAGAAATTGGTCGGTAATTTGACCGTATGGACTTGTCTCCATCTTTAAAAATTGGAGCAACTCTTGCAGTTTTCCAAGTATCAGGAAACTTCCTAGTCTCCAAAGAAGTATTAAATATCTTTAGGAGGGACTTTGCAACAAACGGCAATGCAAGTTTCAGAAAGAAACTTGAGATGTTATCATTACCAAATCTTTTTGAGTTTTTTAGTTTCCCAACTGCATCTCTGAGCTCCTGATCTTGGATAGCACGAAACTCAAATCTCTTTTCCTGAAAGTTAATTGTGTAGTCCCCGGACAAAAGGGGGTTGGGGGCATCATCAATTTCATTTGAAAGATCCTTACCCACAGAGCAGAAAAATTGATTCATGCTCTCAGCAATTTCCTTTTTGCCAACCAATTCTTTGTCTTGGTCCTTGATACAAACTATGTTAGTACTTTTAGATCTCTTATTCAAGATCTGGTTTAATGTTCTCCATGTTTCTTTCATGTTTCCCTCCTGAGAAATAATTTTGTTAGAAAAATAGTCCTTTTTTAACTGGACATTGAGGCTGTTTACCTGATTGCGGACATGCTTATAAGAATTCATAAGAATTTCTGATTCCGTTTTATTGGCTGCCTTTTTCAACTTATCTCTAGATCTCATCAATTTTTTAAGATCTTCGTTAATCCAAGGGCAGTACTTTTCAGAAACCCTCATTTGTCGTATGGGTGCATGTTTTTCTATTATCCTCGTGAACAAATTAGACCAGTTGTTCGCAAGGACATTTACATCATCAGAATTTCCGATTTCTTGTTCCCAGGATATTGCAGCAACATCCCCCAGAAACGCCTGCTCATTAAAGTTTTTCATCCTACGGCTTTTGATCATTTTGTGTTCTTTTTGTAAGGAACCGTTAAATTTTCGGATACAGAAAACCATGAAATGATCACTCATGGAGATTTGAAGCACGCCAGATTCAACAATATTACTGGGGGACGATGTTGCAATATGGTCAATTAATGTGGAGCTGGACAAAGTTTCCCTTGTTGGCTCCTCAATTAACTGTTTCAGGCTGAACAAGTTATAGAGTTCGCACATATGCTTAGTGTTGTTGTCCTCAGAATTTGAGAGGTCGCAGTTTGTATCACCAATAAGAATGATCTCTTTGCCCTCTTTATCTAAAAATGCAAGAATATTCTCCAGTTTCTTGAAAGATTCGACAGGATCACTGGGGGGTCTGTACCATGCAACAATGATATATGGTCGACTTTTAGGGGGCTCGATTTCGATACAAATTAGCTCCAAATCATTCACAGGAAGGTCTTTTCGCAGATGATATCTGATGGAGTTTCTAATATAAATTGCAACTCCACCACCATTACTTGTCCTATCTTTACGCTCAACCTGATACCCCTCAATAGCAATGAGATTTTTTGGAACATGAGGATTTAATTTAGTCTCATTTAGGGCTAAAACATGGATTCCTAACTCATTTGTCATGCATTGGATCTCATCAAAATGCAGTTGCAGACTATTAACGTTCAGAGATGCAATTGAGAGACCCTTTCTGAAACCAAGAGGCTGTTGCTTACCTTCTGTTTCTCTAAACAAATACGGTGTTGTACTAACATTATCAGTAACCACTATTTTATCATTGGTGTTACTCCCCATAAAGGAATAATGAAACTTAAATAGTCACATACGTATTTCTTTGAGGAAAGATTTTGCCAGGATTGAGTCTCCAGCTTGATTCAAATGGAGGTTGCTCCCATTAGTGTGTAATGTGGCATCCAACAGCTCGTGTTTAATAAATCCGATTTGGTGTTGTTTGCATTTCTTTTCTAGGGTCTCATTTACGTTTGTCGCTTTTACGTTAAGATGATCCCCTCTGGGACATATACCGGAAACGGTGACTTCGTTATCTCCCTTCTTCAATGAACGGGCAAGACTTGTAATATCTTCAGCAATATCTTCAACAGATTTATTTTCCTTCAAGTCATTGGTCCCGACGTGCAGTATGTATAAGCTCGGGTTATCCTCTTCTGCTGGCTTTGCGTAATGCTTCATTTGCCGAACTTTGGCTCCAGCGAAGGAACGAACAACCACTTTGGTGTCTTTGCTCTGCATTTTCCAATGTTTGATTCCTTTGACCATCGAGTCTCCGAGGATGTAGACTCTTCTTTTTTGGTCGCTTTGATGTGCAGTTTGCTTCTTTTCACTGCCTTTTGATTTGCCTGAACCACCTTTCGATGTTGTTTTTGTGTTCTTGTTCTTCATAACTTGAGTATGGGTGTTTGATGCACTTGAACAGGTTTTCGTTGTTTGCTGATTTTTTACATTGTTCGTCGTCCTTTCATCACGGGTGCTCAATTCGTTCTCTGTTGAATTCGACTTCCCAAGGGGTGCGAATCTGTTCATATCTAATTTGAATGGTGTTGTTTGCATAGGCATCGCAGCGTGTTGTTTGGCAACATGTTTACGCTGAGGATAAATAAACCCTTCGCCATACTGGAAATTTCCCGGAAGACCAAATCCCTCCGGAAAGACAAAATCCCTCCGGAAGACCAAACTGTCTCCCTCCGAGAGACAACATTTGTCTCCCTCCGGGAGACAACATTTGTCTCCCTCCGGGAGACAACCTTTGTCTCCCTCCGGGAGACAACCTTTGTCTTCCTCCGGGAGACAACAATTGTCTCCCTCCGGAAGACAACATTTGTCTCTCTCCGGGAGACAACATTGGTCTCCCTCCGGGAGACAACATTTGTCTCCCTCCGGGAGACAACCTTTATCTCCCTCCGGGAGACAACCTTTGTCTTCCTCCGGGAGACAACATTTGTCTCCCTCCGGGAGACAACATTTGTCTCCCTCCGGGAGACAACATTTGTCTCCCTCCGGAAGACCAAACTGTCTCCCTCCAGGAGACAACATTTGTCTCCCTCCGGGAGACAACATTTGTCTCCCTCCGGGAGACAACATTTGTCTCCCTCCGGGAGACAACCTATGTCTCCCTCCGGGAGACATCCTTTGTCTTCCTCCGGGAGACAACATTTGTCTCCCTCCGGGAGACAACATTTGTCTCCCTCCGGGAGACAACATTTGTCTCCCTCCGGGAGACAACATTTGTCTCCCTCCGGGAGACAACATTTGTCTCCCTCCGGGAGACAACATTTGTCTCCCTCCGGGAGACAACATTTGTCTCCCTCCGGGAGACAACATTTGTCTCCCTCCGGGAGACAACCTATGTCTCCCTCCGGGAGACATCCTTTGTCTTCCTCCGGGAGACAACATTTGTCTCCCTCCGGGAGACAACATTTGTCTCCCTCCGCGAGACAACATTTGTCTCCCTCCGGGAGACAACATTTGTCTCCCTCCGGGAGACCAAACTGTCTCCCTCCGGGAGACATCATTGGTCTCCCTCCGGAAGACAACATTTGTCTCCCTCCGGGAGACAACATTTGTCTCCCTCCGGGAGACAACCTTTGTCTCCCTCCGGGAGACAACATTTGTCTCCCTCCGGGAGACAACATTTGTCTCCCTCCGGGAGACAACATTTGTCTCCCTCCGGGAGACAACATTTGTCTCCCTCCGGGAGACAACATTTGTCTCCCTCCGGGAGACAACCTATGTCTCCCTCCGGGAGACATCCTTTGTCTTCCTCCGGGAGACAACATTTGTCTCCCTCCGGGAGACAACATTTGTCTCCCTCCGCGAGACAACATTTGTCTCCCTCCGGGAGACAACATTTGTCTCCCTCCGGGAGACCAAACTGTCTCCCTCCGGGAGACATCATTGGTCTCCCTCCGGAAGACAACATTTGTCTCCCTCCGGGAGACAACATTTGTCTCCCTCCGGGAGACAACCTTTGTCTCCCTCCGGGAGACAACATTTGTCTCCCTCCGGGAGACAACATTTGTCTCCTTCCGAGAGACAACATTTGTCTCCCTCCGGGAGACAACATTTGTCTCCCTCCGGGAGACAACATTTTTCTCCCTCCGGGAGACAACATTTGTCTCTCTCCGGGAGACAAAATTTGTCTCCCTCCGCGAGACAACATTTGTCTCCCTCCGGGAGACAACATTTGTCTCCCTCCGGAAGACCAAACTGTCTCCCTCCGGGAGACAACATTTGTCTCCCTCCGGGAGACAACATTTGTCTCCTTCCGAGAGACAACATTTGTCTCCCTCTGGGAGACAACATTTGTCTCCCTCCGGGAGACAAAATTTGTCTCCCTCCGGGAGACAACCTTTGTCTCCCTGCGGGAGACAACCTTTATCTCCCTCCGGGAGACAACCTTTGTCTCCCTCCGGGAGACCAAACTGTCTCCCTCCGGGAGACATCATTGGTCTCCCTAAGGGAGACAACATTTGTCTATCTCCGGGAGACAACCTTTGTCTCCCTGCGGGAGACAACCTTTGTCTCCCTCCGGGAGACAACATTTGTCTCCCTCCGGGAGACAAAATTTGTCTCCCTCCGGGAGACAACCTTTGTCTCCCTGCGGGAGACAACTTTTGTCTCCCTCCGGGAGACAACATTTGTCTCCCTCCGGGAGACAACATTTGTCTCCTTCCGAGAGACAACATTTGTCTCCCTCCGGGAGACAACATTTGTCTCCCTCCGGGAGACAACCTTTGTCTTTCTCCGGGAGACAACATTTGTCTCCCTCCGGGAGACAAAATTTGTCTATCTCCGGGAGACAAACTTTGTCTCCCTGCGGGAGACAACCTTTTTCTCCCTCCGGGAGACAACATTTGTCTCCCTCCGGGAGACAACATTTGTCTCCCTCCGGGAGACCAAACTGTCTCCCTCCGGGAGACATCATTGGTCTCCCTCCGGAAGACAACATTTGTCTCCCTCCGGGAGACAACATTTGTCTCCCTCCGGGAGACAACCTTTGTCTCCCTCCGGGAGACAACATTTGTCTCCCTCCGGGAGACAACATTTGTCTCCTTCCGAGAGACAACATTTGTCTCCCTCCGGGAGACAACATTTGTCTCCCTCCGGGAGACAAAATTTGTCTATCTCCGGGAGACAAACTTTGTCTCCCTGCGGGAGACAACCTTTTTCTCCCTCCGGGAGACAACATTTGTCTCCCTCCGGGAGACAACATTTGTCTCCCTCCGGGAGACCAAACTGTCTCCCTCCGGGAGACATCATTGGTCTCCCTCCGGAAGACAACATTTGTCTCCCTCCGGGAGACAACATTTGTCTCCCTCCGGGAGACAACCTTTGTCTCCCTCCGGGAGACAACATTTGTCTCCCTCCGGGAGACAACATTTGTCTCCTTCCGAGAGACAACATTTGTCTCCCTCCGGGAGACAACATTTGTCTCCCTCCGGGAGACAACATTTTTCTCCCTCCGGGAGATAACCTTGTCTCTCTCCGGGAGACAAAATTTGTCTCCCTCCGCGAGACAACATTTGTCTCCCTCCGGGAGACAACATTTGTCTCCCTCCGGAAGACCAAACTGTCTCCCTCCGGGAGACAACATTTGTCTCCCTCCGGGAGACAACATTTGTCTCCTTCCGAGAGACAACATTTGTCTCCCTCCGGGAGACAACATTTGTCTCCCTCCGGGAGACAAAATTTGTCTCCCTCCGGGAGACAACCTTTGTCTCCCTGCGGGAGACAACCTTTATCTCCCTCCGGGAGACAACATTTGTCTCCCTCCGGGAGACAACATTTGTCTCCCTCCGGGAGACAACCTTTGTCTCCCTCCGGGAGACCAAACTGTCTCCCTCCGGGAGACATCATTGGTCTCCCTCCGGGAGACAACATTTGTCTATCTCCGGGAGACAACCTTTGTCTCCCTGCGGGAGATAACCTTTGTCTCCCTCCGGGAGACAACATTTGTCTCCCTCCGGGAGACAAAATTTGTCTCCCTCCGGGAGACAACCTTTGTCTCCCTGCGGGAGACAACTTTTGTCTCCCTCCGGGAGACAACATTTGTCTCCCTCCGGGAGACAACATTTGTCTCCTTCCGAGAGACAACATTTGTCTCCCTCCGGGAGACAACATTTGTCTCCCTCCGGGAGACAACCTTTGTCTTTCTCCGGGAGACCAAACTGTCTCCCTCCGGGAGACAACATTTGTCTCCCTCCGGGAGACAACATTTGTCTCCTTACGAGAGACAACATTTGTCTCCCTCCGGGAGACAACATTTGTCTCCCTCCGGGAGACAACATTTGTCTCCCTCCGGGAGACAACCTATGTCTCCCTCCGGGAGACATCCTTTGTCTTCCTCCGGGAGACAACATTTGTCTCCCTCTTGGAGACAACATTTGTCTCCCTCCGCGAGACAACATTTGTCTCCCTCCGGGAGACAACATTTGTCTCCCTCCGGGAGACCAAACTGTCTCCCTCCGGGAGACATCATTGGTCTCCCTCCTGAAGACAACATTTGTCTCCCTCCGGGAGACAACATTTGTCTCCCTCCGGGAGACAACCTTTGTCTCTCTCCGGGAGACAACATTTGTCTCCCTCCGGGAGACAACATTTGTCTATCTCTGGGAGACAACCTTTGTCTCCCTGCGGGAGACAACCTTTGTCTCCCTCCGGGAGACAACATGTGTCTCCCTCCGGGAGACAAAATTTGTCTCCCTCCGGGAGACAACCTTTGTCTCCCTGCGGGAGACAACCTTTGTCTCCCTCCGCGAGACAACATTTGTCTCCCTCCGGGAGACAACATTTGTATCCCTCCGGGAGACAACATTTGTCTATCTCTGGGAGACAACCTTTGTCTCCTTGCGGGAGACAACCTTTGTCTCCCTCCGGGAGACAACATGTGTCTCCCTCCGGGAGACAAAATTTGTCTCCCTCCGGGAGACAACATTTGTCTCCCTCCGGGAGACAACCTTTGTCTCTCTGCGGGAGACAACCTTTGTCTCCCTCCGGGAGACAACATGTGTCTCCCTCCGGGAGACAACCTTTGTCTCCCTCCGGGAGACAACATTTGTCTCCCTCCGGGAGACAACCTTTGTCTCCCTGCGGGAGACAACTTTTGTCTCCCTCCGGGAGACAACATTTGTCTCCTTCCGAGAGACAACATTTGTCTCCCTCCGGGAGACAACATTTGTCTCCCTCCGGGAGACAACCTTTGTCTTTCTCCGGGAGACAACATTTGTCTCCCTCCGGGAGACCACCTTTGTCTCCCTGCGGGAGACAACCTTTGTCTCCCTCCGGGAGACAACATGTGTCTCCCTCCGGGAGACAAAATTTGTCTCCCTCCGGGAGACAACCTTTGTCTCCCTGCGGGAGACAACCTTTGTCTCCCTCCGGGAGACAACATTTGTCTCCCTCCGGGAGACAAAATTTGTCTCCCTCCGGGAGACAACCCTTGTCTCCCTGCGGGAGACAACTTTTGTCTCCCTCCGGGAGACAACATTTGTCTCCCTCCGGGAGACAACATTTGTCTCCTTCCGAGAGACAACATTTGTCTCCCTCCGGGAGACAACATTTGTCTCCCTCCGGGAGACAACCTTTGTCTTTCTCCGGGAGACAACATTTGTCTATCTCCGGGAGACAACCTTTGTCTCCCTGCGGGAGACAACCTTTGTCTCCCTCCGGGAGACAACATGTGTCTCCCTCCGGGAGACAAAATTTGTCTCCCTCCGGGAGACAACCTTTGTCTCCCTGCGGGAGACAACATTTGTCTCCCTTCGGGAGACAACATTTGTCTCCCTCCGGGAGACAACATTTGTCTCCCTCCGGGAGACAACATTTGTCTATCTCCGGGAGACAACCTTTGTCTCCCTGCGGGAGACAACCTTTGTCTCCCTCCGGGAGACAAAATTTGTCTCCCTCCGGTAGACAACCTTTGTCTCCCTGCGGGAGACAACTTTTGTCTCCCTCCGGGAGACAAGATTTGTCTCCCTCCGGGAGACAACATTTGTCTCCCTCCGGGAGACAACATTTGTCTCCCTCCGGGAGACAACCTATGTCTCCCTCCGGGAGACATCCTTTGTCTTCCTCCGGGAGACAACATTTGTCTCCCTCCGGGAGACAACATTTGTCTCCCTCCGGGAGACAACATTGGTCTCCCTCCGGAAGACAACATTTGTCTCCCTCCGGGAGACAACATTTGTCTCCCTCCGGGAGACAACCTTTGTCTCCCTCCGGGAGACAACGTTTGTCTCCCTCCGGGAGACAACATTTGTCTCTCTCCGGGAGACAACATTTGTCTCCCTCCGCGAGACAACATTTGTCTCCCTCCGGGAGACAACATTTGTCTCCCTCCGGAAGACCAAACTGTCTCCCTCCGGGAGACAACATTTGTCTCCCTCCGGGAGACAACATTTGTCTCCTTACGAGAGACAACATTTGTCTCCCTCCGGGAGACAACATTTGTCTCCCTCCGGGAGACAACCTTTGTCTTTCTCCGGGAGACAACATTTGTCTCCCTCCGGGAGACCACCTTTGTCTCCCTGCGGGAGACAACCTTTGTCTCCCTCCGGGAGACAACATGTGTCTCCCTCCGGGAGACAAAATTTGTCTCCCTCCGGGAGACAACCTTTGTCTCCCTGCGGGAGACAACCTTTGTCTCCCTCCGGGAGACAACATTTGTCTCCCTCCGGGAGACAAAATTTGTCTCCCTCCGGGAGACAACCTTTGTCTCCCTGCGGGAGACAACTTTTGTCTCCCTCCGGGAGACAACATTTGTCTCCCTCCGGGAGACAACATTTGTCTCCTTCCGAGAGACAACATTTGTCTCCCTCCGGGAGACAACATTTGTCTCCCTCCGGGAGACAACCTTTGTCTTTCTCCGGGAGACAACATTTGTCTATCTCCGGGAGACAACCTTTGTCTCCCTGCGGGAGACAACCTTTGTCTCCCTCCGGAAGACAACATGTGTCTCCCTCCGGGAGACAAAATTTGTCTCCCTCCGGGAGACAACCTTTGTCTCCCTGCGGGAGACAACCTTTGTCTCCCTCCGGGAGACAACATTTGTCTCCCTCCGGGAGACAAAATTTGTCTCCCTCCGGTAGACAACCTTTGTCTCCCTGCGGGAGAGAACTTTTGTCTCCCTCCGGGAGACAACATTTGTCTCCCTCTGGGAGACAACATTTGTCTCCTTCCGAGAGACAACATTTGTCTCCCTCCGGGAGACAACATTTGTCTCCCTCCGGGAGACAACCTTTGTCTTTCTCCGGGAGACAACATTTGTCTCCCTCCGGGAGACAAAATTTGTCTATCTCCGGGAGACAAACTTTGTCTCCCTGCGGGAGACAACCTTTGTCTCCCTCCGGGAGACAACATTTGTCTCCCTCCGGGAGACAAAATTTGTCTCCCTCCGGGAGACAACCTTTGTCTCCCTGCGGGAGACAACCTTTGTCTCCCTCCGGGAGACAACATTTGTCTCCCTCCGGGAGACAACATTTGTCTCCCTCCGGGAGACAACCTTTGTCTCCCTCCGGGAGACCAAACTGTCTCCCTCCGGGAGAAATCATTGGTCTCCCTCCGGGAGACAACATTTGTCTATCTCCGGGAGACAACCTTTGTCTCCCTGCGGGAGACAACCTTTGTCTCCCTGCGGGAGACAACCTTTGTCTCCCTCCGGGAGACAACATTTGTCTCCCTCCGGGAGACAAAATTTGTCTCCCTCCGAGAGACAACCTTTGTCTCCCTGCGGGAGACAACCTTTGTCTCCCTCCGGGAGACAACATCTGTCTCCCTCCGGGAGACAAAATTTGTCTCCCTCCGGGAGACAACCTTTGTCTCCCTGCGGGAGACAACTTTTGTCTCCCCCCGGGAGACAACATTTGTCTCCCTCCGGGAGACAACATTTGTCTACCTCCGGGAGACAACATTTGTCTCCCTCCGGGAGACAACATCTGTCTCCCTCCGGGAGACAAAATTTGTCTCCCTCCGGGAGACAACCTTTGTCTCCCTGCGGGAGACAACTTTTGTCTCCCTCCGGGAGACAACATTTGTCTCCCTCCGGGAGACAACATTTGTCTCCCTCCGGGAGACAACATTTGTCTCCCTCCGGGAGACAACCTTTCTCTCCCTCCGGGAGATAACCTTTGTCTCCCTGCGGGAGACAACTTTTGTCTCCCTCCGGGAGACAACATTTGTCTCCCTCCGGGAGACAACATTTGTCTCCTTCCGAGAGACAACATTTGTCTCCCTCCGGGAGACAACATTTGTCTCCCTCCGGAAGACAACATTTGTCTCCCTCCGGGAGACAACATTTGTCTCCCTCCGGGAGACAACCTTTGTCTCCCTCCGGGAGACAACATTTGTCTCCCTCCGGGAGACAACATTTGTCTATCTCCGGGAGACAACCTTTGTCTCCCTGCGGGAGACAACCTTTGTCTCCCTCCGGGAGACAACATGTGTCTCCCTCCGGGAGACAAAATTTGTCTCCCTCCGGGAGACAACCTTTGTCTCCCTGCGGGAGACAACCTTTGTCTCCCTCCGGGAGACAACATTTGTCTCCCTCCGGGAGACAAAATTTGTCTCCCTCCGGTAGACAACCTTTGTCTCCCTGCGGGAGACAACTTTTGTCTCCCTCCGGGAGACAACATTTGTCTCCCTCCGGGAGACAACATTTGTCTCCTTCCGAGAGACAACATTTGTCTCCCTCCGGGAGACAACATTTGTCTCCCTCCGGGAGACAACCTTTGTCTTTCTCCGGGAGACAACATTTGTCTCCCTCCGGGAGACAAAATTTGTCTATCTCCGGGAGACAAACTTTGTCTCCCTGCGGGAGACAACCTTTGTCTCCTTCCGGGAGACAACATTTGTCTCCCTCCGGGAGACAAAATTTGTCTCCCTCCGGGAGACAACCTTTGTCTCCCTGCGGGAGACAACATTTGTCTCCCTCCGGGAGACAAAATTTGTCTCCCTCCGGGAGACAACCTTTGTCTCCCTGCGGGAGACAACCTTTGTCTCCCTCCGGGAGACAACATTTGTCTCCCTCCGGGAGACAACATTTGTCTCCCTCCGGGAGACAACCTTTGTCTCCCTCTGGGAGACCAAACTGTCTCCCTCCGGGAGAAATCATTGGTCTCCCTCCGGGAGACAACATTTGTCTCCTTCCGAGAGACAACATATGTCTCCCTCCGGGAGACAACATTTGTCTCCCTCCGGGAGACAACCTTTGTCTCCCTGCGGGAGACAACTTTTGTCTCCCTCCGGGAGACAACCTTTGTCTCCCTCCGGGAGACAACCTTAGTCTCCCTCCGGGAGACAACATTTGTCTCCCTTCGGGAGACAACATTTGTCTCCCTCCGGGAGACAACCTTTGTCTCCCTCCGGGAGACAACATTTGTCTCCCTCCGGGAGACAAAATTTGTCTCCCTCCAAGAGACAACCTTTGTCTCCCTGCGGGAGACAACCTTTGTCTCCCCCCGGGAGACAACATCTGTCTCCCTCCGGGAGACAAAATTTGTCTCCCTCCGGGAGACAACCTTTGTCTTCCTGCGGGAGACAACTTTTGTCTCCCTCCGGGAGACAACATTTGTCTCCCTCCGGAAGACAACATTTGTCTCCCTCCGGGAGACAACATTTGTCTCCCTCCGGGAGACAACATTTGTCTCTCTCCGGGAAACAACATTTGTCTCCCTCCGGGAGACAACCTTTGTCTCCCTCCGGGAGACAACCTTTGTCTCCCTCCGGGAGACAACCTTTGTCTCCCTCCGGGAGACAACCTTTGTCTCCCTGCGGGAGACAACTTTTGTCTCCCTCCGGGAGACAACATTTGTCTCCCTCCGGGAGACAACCTTTGTCTCCCTGCGGGAGACAACTGTTGTCTCCCTCCGGAAGACAACCTTTGTCTCCCTCCGGGAGACAACCTTTGTCTCCCTCCGGGAGACAACATTTGTCTCCCTTCGGGAGACAACATTTGTCTCCCTCCGGGAGGCAACCTTTGTCTCCCTCCGGGAGACAACATTTGTCTCCCTCCGGAAGACCAAACTATCTCCCTCCGAGAGACAACATTTGTCTCCCTCCGGGAGACAACATTTGTCTCCCTCCGGGAGACAACCTTTGTCTCCCTCTGGGAGACAACATTTGTCTCCCTCCGGGAGACAACATTTGTCTCCTTCCGAGAGACAACATTTGTCTCCCTCCGGGAGACAACATTTGTCTCCCTCCGGGAGACAACATTTGTCTCCTTCCGAGAGACAACATTTGTCTCCCTCCGGGAGACAACATTTGTCTCCCTCCGGGAGACAACTTTTGTCTCCCTCCGGGAGACAACATTTGTCTCCTTCCGAGAGACAACATTTGTCTCCCTCCGGGAGACAACATTTGTCTCCCTCCGGGAGACAACCTTTGTCTCCCTCCGGGAGACAACATTTGTCTCCCTCCGGGAGACAAAATTTGTCTCCCTCCGGGAGACAACCTTTGTCTCCTTGCGGGAGACAACATTTGTCTCCCTCCGGGAGACAAAATTTGTCTCCCTCCGGGAGACAACCTTTGTCTCCCTGCGGGAGACAACCTTTGTCTCCCTCCGGGAGACAACCTTTGTCTCCCTCCGGGAGACAACCTTAGTCTCCCTCCGGGAGACAACATTTGTCTCCCTTCGGGAGACAACATTTGTCTCCCTCCGGGAGACAACCTTTGTCTCCCTCCGGGAGACAACATTTGTCTCCCTCCGGGAGACAAAATTTGTCTCCCTCCAGGAGACAACCTTTGTCTCCCTGCGGGAGACAACCTTTGTCTCCCCCCGGGAGACAACATCTGTCTCCCTCCGGGAGACAAAATTTGTCTCCCTCCGGGAGACAAAATTTGTCTCCCTCCGGGAGACAACCTTTGTCTTCCTGCGGGAGACAACTTTTGTCTCCCTCCGGGAGACAACATTTGTCTCCCTCCGGAAGACAACATTTGTCTCCCTCCGGGAGACAACATTTGTCTCCCTCCGGGAGACAACATTTGTCTCTCTCCGGGAAACAACATTTGTCTCCCTCCGGGAGACAACCTTTGTCTCCCTCCGGGAGACAACCTTTGTCTCCCTCCGGGAGACAACCTTTGTCTCCCTCCGGGAGACAACCTTTGTCTCCCTGCGGGAGACAACTTTTGTCTCCCTCCGGGAGACAACATTTGTCTCCCTCCGGGAGACAACCTTTGTCTCCCTGCGGGAGACAACTGTTGTCTCCCTCCGGAAGACAACCTTTGTCTCCCTCCGGGAGACAACCTTTGTCTCCCTCCGGGAGACAACATTTGTCTCCCTTCGGGAGACAACATTTGTCTCCCTCCGGGAGGCAACCTTTGTCTCCCTCCGGGAGACAACATTTGTCTCCCTCCGGAAGACCAAACTATCTCCCTCCGAGAGACAACATTTGTCTCCCTCCGGGAGACAACATTTGTCTCCCTCCGGGAGACAACCTTTGTCTCCCTCTGGGAGACAACATTTGTCTCCCTCCGGGAGACAACATTTGTCTCCTTCCGAGAGACAACATTTGTCTCCCTCCGGGAGACAACATTTGTCTCCCTCCGGGAGACAACATTTGTCTCCTTCCGAGAGACAACATTTGTCTCCCTCCGGGAGACAACATTTGTCTCCCTCCGGGAGACAACTTTTGTCTCCCTCCGGGAGACAACATTTGTCTCCTTCCGAGAGACAACATTTGTCTCCCTCCGGGAGACAACATTTGTCTCCCTCCGGGAGACAACCTTTGTCTCCCTCCGGGAGACAACATTTGTCTCCCTCCGGGAGACAAAATTTGTCTCCCTCCGGGAGACAACCTTTGTCTCCCTGCGGGAGACAACATTTGTCTCCCTCCGGGAGACAAAATTTGTCTCCCTCCGGGAGACAACCTTTGTCTCCCTGCGGGAGACAACCTTTGTCTCCCTCCGGGAGACAACATTTGTCTCCCTCCGGGAGACAACATTTGTCTCCCTCCGGGAGACAACCTTTGTCTCCCTCTGGGAGACCAAACTGTCTCCCTCCGGGAGAAATCATTGGTCTCCCTCCGGGAGACAACATTTGTCTCCTTCCGAGAGACAACATATGTCTCCCTCCGGGAGACAACATTTGTCTCCCTCCGGGAGACAACCTTTGTCTCCCTGCGGGAGACAACTTTTGTCTCCCTCCGGGAGACAACCTTTGTCTCCCTCCGGGAGACAACCTTAGTCTCCCTCCGGGAGACAACATTTGTCTCCCTTCGGGAGACAACATTTGTCTCCCTCCGGGAGACAACCTTTGTCTCCCTCCGGGAGACAACATTTGTCTCCCTCCGGGAGACAAAATTTGTCTCCCTCCAGGAGACAACCTTTGTCTCCCTGCGGGAGACAACCTTTGTCTCCCTCCGGGAGACAACATCTGTCTCCCTCCGGGAGACAAAATTTGTCTCCCTCCGGGAGACAACCTTTGTCTTCCTGCGGGAGACAACTTTTGTCTCCCTCCGGGAGACAACATTTGTCTCCCTCCGGAAGACAACATTTGTCTCCCTCCGGGAGACAACATTTGTCTCCCTCCGGGAGACAAAATTTGTCTCCCTCCAGGAGACAACCTTTGTCTCCCTGCGGGAGACAACCTTTGTCTCCCTCCGGGAGACAACATCTGTCTCCCTCCGGGAGACAAAATTTGTCTCCCTCCGGGAGACAACCTTTGTCTTCCTGCGGGAGACAACTTTTGTCTCCCTCCGGGAGACAACATTTGTCTCCCTCCGGAAGACAACATTTGTCTCCCTCCGGGAGACAACATTTGTCTCCCTCCGGGAGACAACATTTGTCTCTCTCCGGGAAACAACATTTGTCTCCCTCCGGGAGACAACCTTTGTCTCCCTCCGGGAGACAACCTTTGTCTCCCTCCGGGAGACAACCTTTGTCTCCCTCCGGGAGACAACCTTTGTCTCCCTGCGGGAGACAACTTTTGTCTCCCTCCGGGAGACAACATTTGTCTCCCTCCGGGAGACAACCTTTGTCTCCCTGCGGGAGACAACTGTTGTCTCCCTCCGGAAGACAACCTTTGTCTCCCTCCGGGAGACAACCTTTGTCTCCCTCCGGGAGACAACATTTGTCTCCCTTCGGGAGACAACATTTGTCTCCCTCCGGGAGGCAACCTTTGTCTCCCTCCGGGAGACAACATTTGTCTCCCTCCGGAAGACCAAACTATCTCCCTCCGAGAGACAACATTTGTCTCCCTCCGGGAGACAACATTTGTCTCCCTCCGGGAGACAACCTTTGTCTCCCTCTGGGAGACAACATTTGTCTCCCTCCGGGAGACAACATTTGTCTCCTTCCGAGAGACAACATTTGTCTCCCTCCGGGAGACAACATTTGTCTCCCTCCGGGAGACAACATTTGTCTCCTTCCGAGAGACAACATTTGTCTCCCTCCGGGAGACAACATTTGTCTCCCTCCGGGAGACAACTTTTGTCTCCCTCCGGGAGACAACATTTGTCTCCTTCCGAGAGACAACATTTGTCTCCCTCCGGGAGACAACATTTGTCTCCCTCCGGGAGACAACCTTTGTCTCCCTCCGGGAGACAACAATTGTCTCCCTCCGGGAGACAACATTTGTCTCTCTCCGGGAGACAACATTTGTCTCCTTCCGAGAGACAACATTTGTCTCCTTCCGAGAGACAACATTTGTCTCCCTCCGGAGACAACCTTTGTCTCCCTCCGGGAGACAACATTTGTCTCCTTCCGAGAGACAACATTTGTCTCCCTCCGGGAGACAACATTTGTCTCCCTCCGGGAGACAACCTTTGTCTTCCTCCGGGAGACAACATTTGTCTCCCTCCGGGAGACAACATTTGTCTCCCTCCGGGAGACAACATTTGTCTCCTTCCGAGAGACAACATTTGTCTCCCTCCGGGAGACAACATTTGTCTCCCTCCGGGAGACAACCTTTGTCTCCCTCCGGGAGACAACATTTGTCTCCTTCCGAGAGACAACATTTGTCTCCCTCCGGGAGACAACATTTGTCTCCCTCCGGGAGACAACCTTTGTCTCCCTCCGGGAGACAACCTTTG
This sequence comes from Aurelia sp. 4 Dawson et al 2005, assembly GCA_964019985.1. Classification (NCBI taxonomy): domain Eukaryota; kingdom Metazoa; phylum Cnidaria; class Scyphozoa; order Semaeostomeae; family Ulmaridae; genus Aurelia; species Aurelia sp. 4 Dawson et al 2005. Next base: position 1,167,883 of record OZ026509.1, on the reverse strand, counting down.
TCTTCCTCCGGGAGACAACAATTGTCTCCCTCCGGGAGACAACATTTGTCTCTCTCCGGGAGACCAAACTGTCTCCCTCCGGGAGACAACATTTGTCTCCCTCCGGGAGACAACCTTTGTCTCCCTCCGGGAGACAACCTTTGTCTCCCTCCGGGAGACAACATTTGTCTCCTTCCGAGAGACAACATTTGTCTCCCTCCGGGAGACAACATTTGTCTCCCTCCGGGAGACAACCTTTGTCTCCCTCCGGGAGACAACCTTTGTCTTCCTCCGGGAGACAACAATTGTCTCCCTCCGGGAGACAACATTTGTCTCTCTCCGGGAGACCAAACTGTCTCCCTCCGGGAGACAACATTTGTCTCCCTCCGGGAGACAACCTTTGTCTCCCTCCGGGAGACAACATTTGTCTCCCTCCGGAAGACCAAACTATCTCCCTCCGAGAGACAACATTTGTCTCCCTCCGGGAGACAACATTTGTCTCCCTCCGGGAGACAACATTTGTCTCCCTCCGGGAGACAACCTTTGTCTCCCTCTGGGAGACAACATTTGTCTCCCTCCGGGAGACAACATTTGTCTCCCTCCGGGAGACAACCTTTGTCTCCCTCTGGGAGACAACATTTGTCTCCCTCCGGGAGACAACATTTGTCTCCTTCCGAGAGACAACATTTGTCTCCCTCCGGGAGACAACATTTGTCTCCCTCCGGGAGACAACATTTGTCTCCCTCCGGGAGACAACATTTGTCTCCCTCCAGGAGACAACCTTTGTCTCCCTCCGGGAGACAACATTTGTCTCCCTCCGGGAGACAACATTTGTCTCCCTCCGGGAGACAACCTTTGTCTCCCTCCGGGAGACAACCTTTGTCTCCCTCCGGGAGACAACCTTTGTCTCCCTCCGGGAGACAACCTTTGTCTCCCTCCGGGAGACAACATTTGTCTCCCTCCGGGAGACAAAATTTGTCTCCCTCCGGGAGACAACCTTTGTCTCCCTGCGGGAGACAACTTTTGTCTCCCTCCGGGAGACAACATTTGTCTCCCTCCGGGAGACAACATTTGTCTCCTTCCGAGAGACAACATTTGTCTCCCTCCGGGAGACAACATTTGTCTCCCTCCGGGAGACAACATTTGTCTCCCTCCGGGAGACAACATTTGTCTCCCTCCAGGAGACAACCTTTGTCTCCCTCCGGGAGACAACATTTGTCTCCCTCCGGGAGACAACATTTGTCTCCCTCCGGGAGACAACCTTTGTCTCCCTCCGGGAGACAACCTTTGTCTCCCTCCGGGAGACAACCTTTGTCTCCCTCCGGGAGACAACCTTTGTCTTCCTCCGGGAGACAACATTTGTCTCCCTCCGGGAGACAAAATTTGTCTCCCTCCGGGAGACAACCTTTGTCTCCCTGCGGGAGACAACTTTTGTCTCCCTCCGGGAGACAACATTTGTCTCCCTCCGGGAGACAACATTTGTCTCCTTCCGAGAGACAACATTTGTCTCCCTCCGGGAGACAACATTTGTCTCCCTCCGGGAGACAACCTTTGTCTTTCTCCGGGAGACAACATTTGTCTCCCTCCGGGAGACAAAATTTGTCTATCTCCGGGAGACAAACTTTGTCTCCCTGCGGGAGACAACCTTTTTCTCCCTCCGGGAGACAACATTTGTCTCCCTCCGGGAGACAACCTTTGTCTCCCTCCGGGAGACCAAACTGTCTCCCTCCGGGAGACATCATTGGTCTCCCTCCGGGAGACAACATTTGTCTCTCTCCGGGAGACAACATTTGTCTCCTTCCGAGAGACAACATTTGTCTCCCTCCGGGAGACAACATTTGTCTCCCTCCGGGAGACAACCTTTGTCTCCCTCCGGGAGACAACATTTGTCTCCTTCCGAGAGACAACATTTGTCTCCCTCCGGGAGACAACATTTGTCTCCCTCCGGGAGACAACATTTGTCTCCCTCCGGGAGACAACATTTGTCTCCCTCCAGGAGACAACCTTTGTCTCCCTCCGGGAGACAACATTTGTCTCCCTCCGGGAGACAACATTTGTCTCCCTCCGGGAGACAACCTTTGTCTCCCTCCGGGAGACAACCTTTGTCTCCCTCCGGGAGACAACCTTTGTCTCCCTCCGGGAGACAACCTTTGTCTTCCTCCGGGAGACAACATTTGTCTCCCTCCGGGAGACAAAATTTGTCTCCCTCCGGGAGACAACCTTTGTCTCCCTGCGGGAGACAACTTTTGTCTCCCTCCGGGAGACAACATTTGTCTCCCTCCGGGAGACAACATTTGTCTCCTTCCGAGAGACAACATTTGTCTCCCTCCGGGAGACAACATTTGTCTCCCTCCGGGAGACAACCTTTGTCTTTCTCCGGGAGACAACATTTGTCTCCCTCCGGGAGACAAAATTTGTCTATCTCCGGGAGACAAACTTTGTCTCCCTGCGGGAGACAACCTTTTTCTCCCTCCGGGAGACAACATTTGTCTCCCTCCGGGAGACAACCTTTGTCTCCCTCCGGGAGACCAAACTGTCTCCCTCCGGGAGACATCATTGGTCTCCCTCCGGGAGACAACATTTGTCTCTCTCCGGGAGACAACATTTGTCTCCTTCCGAGAGACAACATTTGTCTCCCTCCGGGAGACAACATTTGTCTCCCTCCGGGAGACAACCTTTGTCTCCCTCCGGGAGACAACATTTGTCTCCTTCCGAGAGACAATATTTGTCTCCCTCCGGGAGACAACATTTGTCTCCCTCCGGGAGACAACCTTTGTCTCCCTCCGGGAGACAACCTTTGTCTTCCTCCGGGAGACAACAATTGTCTCCCTCCGGGAGACAACATTTGTCTCTCTCCGGGAGACCAAACTGTCTCCCTCCGGGAGACAACATTTGTCTCCCTCCGGGAGACAACCTTTGTCTCCCTCCGGGAGACAACATTTGTCTCCCTCCGGAAGACCAAACTATCTCCCTCCGAGAGACAACATTTGTCTCCCTCCGGGAGACAACATTTGTCTCCCTCCGGGAGACAACATTTGTCTCCCTCCGGGAGACAACCTTTGTCTCCCTCTGGGAGACAACATTTGTCTCCCTCCGGGAGACAACATTTGTCTCCCTCCGGGAGACAACCTTTGTCTCCCTCTGGGAGACAACATTTGTCTCCCTCCGGGAGACAACATTTGTCTCCTTCCGAGAGACAACATTTGTCTCCCTCCGGGAGACAACATTTGTCTCCCTCCGGGAGACAACATTTGTCTCCCTCCGGGAGACAACATTTGTCTCCCTCCAGGAGACAACCTTTGTCTCCCTCCGGGAGACAACATTTGTCTCCCTCCGGGAGACAACATTTGTCTCCCTCCGGGAGACAACCTTTGTCTCCCTCCGGGAGACAACCTTTGTCTCCCTCCGGGAGACAACCTTTGTCTCCCTCCGGGAGACAACATTTGTCTCCCTCCGGGAGACAAAATTTGTCTCCCTCCGGGAGACAACCTTTGTCTCCCTGCGGGAGACAACTTTTGTCTCCCTCCGGGAGACAACATTTGTCTCCCTCCGGGAGACAACATTTGTCTCCTTCCGAGAGACAACATTTGTCTCCCTCCGGGAGACAACATTTGTCTCCCTCCGGGAGACAACATTTGTCTCCCTCCGGGAGACAACATTTGTCTCCCTCCAGGAGACAACCTTTGTCTCCCTCCGGGAGACAACATTTGTCTCCCTCCGGGAGACAACATTTGTCTCCCTCCGGGAGACAACCTTTGTCTCCCTCCGGGAGACAACCTTTGTCTCCCTCCGGGAGACAACCTTTGTCTCCCTCCGGGAGACAACCTTTGTCTTCCTCCGGGAGACAACATTTGTCTCCCTCCGGGAGACAAAATTTGTCTCCCTCCGGGAGACAACCTTTGTCTCCCTGCGGGAGACAACTTTTGTCTCCCTCCGGGAGACAACATTTGTCTCCCTCCGGGAGACAACATTTGTCTCCTTCCGAGAGACAACATTTGTCTCCCTCCGGGAGACAACATTTGTCTCCCTCCGGGAGACAACCTTTGTCTTTCTCCGGGAGACAACATTTGTCTCCCTCCGGGAGACAAAATTTGTCTATCTCCGGGAGACAAACTTTGTCTCCCTGCGGGAGACAACCTTTTTCTCCCTCCGGGAGACAACATTTGTCTCCCTCCGGGAGACAACCTTTGTCTCCCTCCGGGAGACCAAACTGTCTCCCTCCGGGAGACATCATTGGTCTCCCTCCGGGAGACAACATTTGTCTATCTCCGGGAGACAACCTTTGTCTCCCTGCGGGAGACAACATTTGTCTCCCTCCGCGAGACAACATTTGTCTCCCTCCGGAAGACCAAACTGTCTCCCTCCGGGAGACAAGATTTGTCTCCCTCCGGGAGACAAGATTTGTCTCCCTCCGGGAGACAACATTTGTCTCCCTCCGGGAGACAACATTTGTCTCCCTCCGGGAGACAACCTATGTCTCCCTCCGGGAGACATCCTTTGTCTTCCTCCGGGAGACAACATTTGTCTCCCTCCGGGAGACAACATTTGTCTCCCTCCGGGAGAAAACATTGGTCTCCCTCCGGAAGACAACATTTGTCTCCCTCCGGGAGACAACAATTGTCTCCCTCCGGGAGACAACCTTTGTCTCCCTCCGGGAGACAACATTTGTCTCCCTCCGGGAGACAACATTTGTCTCTCTCCGGGAGACAACATTTGTCTCCCTCCGCGAGACAACATTTGTCTCCCTCCGGGAGACAACATTTGTCTCCCTCCGGAAGACCAAACTGTCTCCCTCCGGGAGACAACATTTGTCTCCCTCCGGGAGACAACATTTGTCTCCCTCCGGGAGACAACATTTGTCTCCTTACGAGAGACAACATTTGTCTCCCTCCGGGAGACAACATTTGTCTCCCTCCGGGAGACAACATTTGTCTCCCTCCGGGAGACAACATTTGTCTCCCTCCGGGAGACAACCTATGTCTCCCTCCGGGAGACATCCTTTGTCTTCCTCCGGGAGACAACATTTGTCTCCCTCTTGGAGACAACATTTGTCTCCCTCCGCGAGACAACATTTGTCTCCCTCCGGGAGACAACATTTGTCTCCCTCCGTTAGACCAAACTGTCTCCCTCCGGGAGACATCATTGGTCTCCCTCCTGAAGACAACATTTGTCTCCCTCCGGGAGACAACATTTGTCTCCCTCCGGGAGACAACCTTTGTCTCCCTCCGGGAGACAACATTTGTCTCCCTCCGGGAGACAACATTTGTCTCCCTCCGGGAGACAACATTTGTCTATCTCTGGGAGACAACCTTTGTCTCCCTGCGGGAGACAACCTTTGTCTCCCTCCGGGAGACAACATGTGTCTCCCTCCGGGAGACAAAATTTGTCTCCCTCCGGGAGACAACCTTTGTCTCCCAGCGGGAGACAACCTTTGTCTCCCTCCGCGAGACAACATTTGTCTCCCTCCGGGAGACAACATTTGTCTCCCTCCGGGAGACAACATTTGTCTATCTCTGGGAGACAACAGTTGTCTCCCTCCGGGAGACAACATTTGTCTCCCTCCGGGAGACAACATTTGTCTCCCTCCGGGAGACAACCTTTGTCTCCCTCCGGGAGATAACATTTGTCTCCCTCCGGGAGACAACCTTTGTCTCCCCGCGGGAGACATTTTTTGTCTCCCTCCGGGAGACAACATTTGTCTCCCTCCGGGAGACAACCTTTGTCTCCCTCCGGGAGACAACCTTTGTCTCCCTCCGGGAGACAACCTTTGTCTCCCTCCGGGAGACAACATTTGTCTCCTTCCGAGAGACAACATTTGTCTCCCTCCGGGAGACAACATTTGTCTCCCTCCGGGAGACAAACTTTGTCTCCCTCCGGGAGACAACATTTGTCTCCCTCCGGGAGACAACATTTGTCTCCTTCCGAGAGACAACATTTGTCTCCCTCCGGGAGACAACATTTGTCTCCCTCCGGGAGACAACCTTTGTCTCCCTCCGGGAGACAACCTTTGTCTCCCTCCGGGAGACAACATTTGTCTCCTTCCGAGAGACAACATTTGTCTCTCTCCGGGAGACAACATTTGTCTCCCTCCGCGAGACAACATTTGTCTCCCTCCGGAAGACCAAACTGTCTCCCTCCGGGAGACAAGATTTGTCTCCCTCCGGGAGACAAGATTTGTCTCCCTCCGGGAGACAACATTTGTCTCCCTCCGGGAGACAACATTTGTCTCCCTCCGGGAGACAACCTATGTCTCCCTCCGGGAGACATCCTTTGTCTTCCTCCGGGAGACAACATTTGTCTCCCTCCGGGAGACAACATTTGTCTCCCTCCGGGAGAAAACATTGGTCTCCCTCCGGAAGACAACATTTGTCTCCCTCCGGGAGACAACATTTGTCTCCCTCCGGGAGACAACCTTTGTCTCCCTCCGGGAGACAACATTTGTCTCCCTCCGGGAGACAACATTTGTCTCTCTCCGGGAGACAACATTTGTCTCCCTCCGCGAGACAACATTTGTCTCCCTCCGGGAGACAACCTATGTCTCCCTCCGGGAGACATCCTTTGTCTTCCTCCGGGAGACAACATTTGTCTCCCTCTTGGAGACAACATTTGTCTCCCTCCGCGAGACAACATTTGTCTCCCTCCGGGAGACAACATTTGTCTCCCTCCGGGAGACAACATTTGTCTCCCTCCGGGAGACAACATTTGTCTCCCTCCGGGAGACAACATTTGTCTCCCTCCGGGAGACAACATTTGTCTCCCTCCGGGAGACAACCTTTGTCTCCCTCCGGGAGACAACATTTGTCTCCCTCCGGGAGACAACATTTGTCTCCCTCCGGGAGACAACATTTGTCTATCTCTGGGAGACAACCTTTGTCTCCCTGCGGGAGACAACCTTTGTCTCCCTCCGGGAGACAACATGTGTCTCCCTCCGGGAGACAAAATTTGTCTCCCTCCGGGAGACAACCTTTGTCTCCCAGCGGGAGACAACCTTTGTCTCCCTCCGCGAGACAACATTTGTCTCCCTCCGGGAGACAACATTTGTCTCCCTCCGGGAGACAACATTTGTCTATCTCTGGGACACAACCTTTGTCTCCCTGCGGGAGACAACCTTTGTCTCCCTCCGGGAGACAACATGTGTCTCCCTCCGGGAGACAAAATTTGTCTCCCTCCGGGAGACAACCTTTGTCTCCCTGCGGGAGACAACTTTTGTCTCCCTCCGGGAGACAACATTTGTCTCCCTCCGGGAGACAACATTTGTCTCCTTCCGAGAGACAACATTTGTCTCCCTCCGGGAGACAACATTTGTCTCCCTCCGGGAGACAACCTTTGTCTCCCTGCGGGAGACAACCTTTGTCTCCCTCCGGGAGACAACATGTGTCTCCCTCCGGGAGACAACCTTTGTCTCCCTCCGGGAGACAACATTTGTCTCCCTCCGGGAGACAACCTTTGTCTCCCTGCGGGAGACAACTTTTGTCTCCCTCCGGGAGACAACATTTGTCTCCTTCCGAGAGACAACATTTGTCTCCCTCCGGGAGACAACATTTGTCTCCCTCCGGGAGACAACCTTTGTCTTTCTCCGGGAGACAACATTTGTCTCCCTCCGGGAGACAACATTTGTCTCCCTCCGGGAGACCACCTTTGTCTCCCTGCGGGAGACAACCTTTGTCTCCCTCCGGGAGACAACATGTGTCTCCCTCCGGGAGACAACATTTGTCTCCCTCCGGAAGACAACATTTGTCTCCCTCCGGGAGACAACATTTGTCTCCCTCCGGGAGACAACCTTTGTCTCCCTCCGGGAGACAACATTTGTCTCCCTCCGGGAGACAACATTTGTCTATCTCCGGGAGACAACCTTTGTCTCCCTCCGGGAGACAACATTTGTCTCCTTCCGAGAGACAACATTTGTCTCCCTCCGGGAGACAACATTTGTCTCCTTCCGAGAGACAACATATGTCTCCCTCCGGGAGACAACATTTGTCTCCCTCCGGGAGACAACCTTTGTCTCCCTGCGGGAGACAACTTTTGTCTCCCTCCGGGAGACAACCTTTGTCTCCCTCCGGGAGACAACCTTAGTCTCCCTCCGGGAGACAACATTTGTCTCCCTTCGGGAGACAACATTTGTCTCCCTCCGGGAGACAACCTTTGTCTCCCTCCGGGAGACAACATTTGTCTCCCTCCGGGAGACAAAATTTGTCTCCCTCCAGGAGACAACCTTTGTCTCCCTGCGGGAGACAACCTTTGTCTCCCTCCGGGAGACAACATCTGTCTCCCTCCGGGAGACAAAATTTGTCTCCCTCCGGGAGACAACCTTTGTCTCCCTGCGGGAGACAACTTTTGTCTCCCTCCGGGAGACAACATTTGTCTCCCTCCGGAAGACAACATTTGTCTCCCTCCGGGAGACAACATTTGTCTCCCTCCGGGAGACAACATTTGTCTCTCTCCGGGAAACAACATTTGTCTCCCTCCGGGAGACAACCTTTGTCTCCCTCCGGGAGACAACCTTTGTCTCCCTCCGGGAGACAACATTTGTCTCCCTCCGGGAGACAACCTTTGTCTCCCTGCGGGAGACAACTTTTGTCTCCCTCCGGGAGACAACATTTGTCTCCCTCCGGGAGACAACCTTTGTCTCCCTGCGGGAGACAACTGTTGTCTCCCTCCGGAAGACAACCTTTGTCTCCCTCCGGGAGACAACCTTTGTCTCCCTCCGGGAGACAACATTTGTCTCCCTTCGGGAGACAACATTTGTCTCCCTCCGGGAGACAACCTTTGTCTCCCTCCGGGAGACAACATTTGTCTCCCTCCGGGAGACAACCTTTGTCTCCCTCCGAGAGACAACATTTGTCTCCCTCCGGAAGACCAAACTATCTCCCTCCGAGAGACAACATTTGTCTCCCTCCGGGAGACAACATTTGTCTCCCTCCGGGAGACAACCTTTGTCTCCCTCTGGGAGACAACATTTGTCTCCCTCCGGGAGACAACATTTGTCTCCTTCCGAGAGACAACATTTGTCTCCCTCCGGGAGACAACATTTGTCTCCCTCCGGGAGACAACATTTGTCTCCTTCCGAGAGACAACATTTGTCTCCCTCCGGGAGACAACATTTGTCTCCCTCCGGGAGACAACCTTTGTCTCCCTCCGGGACACAACCTTTGTCTCCCTCCGAGAGACAACATTTGTCTCCCTCCGAGAGACAACATTTGTCTCCCTCCGGGAGACAACCTTTGTCTCCCTCCGGGAGACAACATTTGTCTCCCTCCGGGAGACAACCTTTGTCTCCCTCCGGGAGACAACATTTGTCTCCCTCCGGGAGACAACCTTTATCTCCCTCCGGGAGACATCATTTGTCTCCCTCCGGGATACAACCTTTGTCTCCCTCCGAGAGACAACCTTTGTCTCCCTCCGGGAGACAACATTTGTCTCCCTCCGGGAGACAACATTTGTCTCCCTCCGGGAGACAACATTTGTCTCCCTCCGGGAGACAACATTTGTCTCCCTCCGGGAGACAACCTTTGTCTCCCTCCGGGAGACAACATTTGTCTCCCTCCGGGAGACAACCTTTGTCTCCCTCCGGGAGACAACATTTGTCTCCCTCCGGGAGACCAAACTGTCTCCCTCCGAGAGACAACATTTGTATCCCTCCGGGAGACAACATTTGTCTCCCTCCGGGAGACAACCTTTGTCTCCCTCCGGGAGACAACATTTTTATCCCTCCGGGAGACAACATTTGTCTCCCTCCGGGAGACTACATTTGTCTCCCTCCGGGAGACAACCTTTGTCTCCCTCCAGGAGACAACATTTGTCTCCCTCCGGGAGACAACATTTGTCTCCCTCCGGGATACAACCTTTGTCTCCCTCCGGGAGACAACCTTTGTCTCCCTCCGAGAGACAACCTTTGTCTCCCTCCGGGAGACAACATTTGTCTCCCTCCGGGAGACAACATTTGTCTCCCTCCGGGAGACAACCTTTGTCTCCCTCCGGGAGACAACATTTGTCTCCCTCCGGGAGACCAAACTGTCTCCCTCCGAGAGACAACATTTGTCTCCCTCCGGGAGACAACATTTGTCTCCCACCTTGAGACAACCATTGTCTCCCTCCGGGAGACCAAACTGTCTCCCTCCGGGAGACAACATTTGTCTCCCTCCGGGAGACAACCATTGTCTCCCTCCGAGAGACAACATTTGTCTCCCTCCGGGAGACAACATTTGTCTCCCTCCGGGAGACCAAACTGTCTCCCTCCGAGAGACAACATTTGTCTCCCTCCGGGAGACAACATTTGTCTCCCTCCGGGATACAACCTTTGTCTCCCTCCGGGAGAAAACATTTGTCTCCCTCCGAGAGACAACATTTGTCTCCCTCCGGGAGACAACCATTGTCTCCCTCCGGGAGACAACCATTGTCTCCCTCCGGGAGACCAAACTGTCTCCCTCCGGGAGACAACATTTGTCTCCCTCCGGGAGGCAACATATGTCTCCCTCCGGGAGACAACATTTGTCTCCCTCTGGGAGACAACCTTTGTCTCCCTCCGGGAGACAACATTTGTCTCCCTCCGGGAGACAACATTTGTCTCCCTCCGGGAGACAACCTTTGTCTCCCTCCGGGAGACAACATTTGTCCCCCTCCGGGAGACAACATTTGTCTCCCTCCGGGAGACAACCTTTGTCTCCCTCCGGGAGACAACATTTGTCTCCCTCCGGGAGACAACATTTGTCTCCCTCCGGGAGACAACCTTTGTCTCCCTCCGGGAGACAGCCTTTGTCTCCCTCCGGGAGACAACATTTGTCTCCCTCCGGGAGACAACATTTGTCTCCCTCCAAAAGACAACATTTGTCTCCCTCCGGGAGACAACCTTTGTCTCCCTCCGGGAGACAACATTTGTCTCCTTCCGGGAGACAACATTTGTCTCCCTCCGTGAGACAACCTTTGTCTCCTTCCGAGAGACAACATTTGTCTCCCTCCGGGAGACAACATTTGTCTCCCTCCGGGAGACCAAACTGTCTCCCTCCGAGAGACAACATTTGTCTCCCTCCGGGAGACAACATTTGTCTCCCTCCGGGAGACAACCTTTGTCTCCCTCCGGGAGACAACATTTGTCTCCCTCCGGGATACAACCTTTGTCTCCCTCCGGGAGACAACATTTGTCTCCCTCCGGGAGACAACATTTGTCTCCCTCCGGGAGACAACATTTGTCTCCCTCCGAGAGACAACATTTATCTCCCTCCGGGAGACCAAACTGTCTCCCTCCGAGAGACAACATTTGTATCCCTCCGGGAGACAACATTTGTCTCCCTCCGGGAGACAACCTTTGTCTCCCTCCGGGAGACAACATTTTTATCCCTCCGAGAGACAACATTTGTCTCCCTCCGAGAGACAACATTTGTCTCCCTCCGGGAGACAACCATAGTCTCCCTCCGGGAGACAACCATTGTCTCCCTCCGGGAGACCAAACTGTCTCCCTCCGGGAGACAACATTTGTCTCCCTCCGGGAGAAAACCTTTGTCTCCCTCCGGGAGACAACATTTGTCTCCCTCCGGGAGACAACCTTTGTCTCCCTCCGGGAGATAACATTTGTCTCCCTCCGGGATACAACATTTGTCTCCCTCCGGGAGACAACATTTGTCTCCCTCCGGGAGACAACCTTTGTCTCCCTCCGGGAGACAACATTTGTCTCCCTCCGGGAGACAACATTTGTCTCCCTCCGTGAGACAACATTTGTCTCCCTTCGGGAGACAACATTTGTCTCCCTCCGGGAGACAACCTTTGTCTCCCTCCGGGAGACAACATTTGTTTCCCTCCGGGAGACCAAACTGTCTCCCTCCGAGAGACAACATTTGTCTCCCTTCGGGAGACAACATTTGTCTCCCACCGGGAGTCAACCATTGTCTCCCTCCGGGAGACCAAACTGTCTCCCTCCGGGAGACAACCATTGTCTCCCTCCGAGAGACAATATTTGTCTCCCTCCGGGAGACAACATTTGTCTCCCTCCGGGAGACAACCTTTGTCTCCCTCCGGGAGGCAACATATGTCTCCCTCCGGGAGACAACATTTGTCTCCCTCCGGGAGACAACCTTTGTCTCCCTCCGGGAGACAACATTTGCCTCCCTCCGGGAGACAACCTTTGTCTCCCTCCGGGAGACAACATTTGTCCCCCTCCGGGAGACAACATTTGTCTCCCTCCGGGAGACAACATTTGTCTCCCTCCGGGAGACAACATTTGTCTCCCTCCGGGAGACAACCTTTGTCTCCCTCCGGGAGACAACATTTGTCTCCCTCCGGGAGACAACATTTGTCTCCCTCCGGGAGACAACATTTGTCTCCCTCCAAAAGACAACATTTGTCTCCCTCCGGGAGACAACCTTTGTCTCCCTCTGGGAGAAAACATTTGTCTCCCTCCGAGAGACAACATTTGTCTCCCTCCGGGAGACAACCATTGTCTCCCTCCGGGAGACAACCATTGTCTCCCTCCGGGAGACCAAACTGTCTCCCTCCGGGAGACAACATTTGTCTCCCTCCGGGAGGCAACATATGTCTCCCTCCGGGAGACAACATTTGTCTCCCTCTGGGAGACAACCTTTGTCTCCCTCCGGGAGACAACATTTGTCTCCCTCCGGGAGACAACATTTGTCTCCCTCCGGGAGACAACCTTTATCTCCCTCCGGGAGACAACATTTGTCCCCCTCCGGGAGACAACATTTGTCTCCCTCCGGGAGACAACCTTTGTCTCCCTCCGGGAGACAACATTTGTCTCCCTCCGGGAGACAACATTTGTCTCCCTCCGGGAGACAACCTTTGTCTCCCTCCGGGAGACAGCCTTTGTCTCCCTCCGGGAGACAACATTTGTCTCCCTCCGGGAGACAACATTTGTCTCCCTCCAAAAGACAACATTTGTCTCCCTCCGGGAGACAACCTTTGTCTCCCTCCGGGAGACAACATTTGTCTCCTTCCGGGAGACAACATTTGTCTCCCTCCGTGAGACAACCTTTGTCTCCTTCCGAGAGACAACATTTGTCTCCCTCCGGGAGACAACATTTGTCTCCCTCCGGGAGACCAAACTGTCTCCCTCCGAGAGACAACATTTGTCTCCCTCCGGGAGACAACATTTGTCTCCCTCCGGGAGACAACCTTTGTCTCCCTCCGGGAGACAACATTTGTCTCCCTCCGGGATACAACCTTTGTCTCCCTCCGGGAGACAACATTTGTCTCCCTCCGGGAGACAACATTTGTCTCCCTCCGAGAGACAACATTTATCTCCCTCCGGGAGACCAAACTGTCTCCCTCCGAGAGACAACATTTGTATCCCTCCGGGAGACAACATTTGTCTCCCTCCGGGAGACAACCTTTGTCTCCCTCCGGGAGACAACATTTTTATCCCTCCGGGAGACAACATTTGTCTCCCTCCGGGAGACAACATTTGTCTCCCTCCGGGAGACAACCTTTGTCTCCCTCCGGGAGACAACATTTGTCTCCCTCCGGGAGACAACATTTGTCTCCCTCCGGGAGACAACATTTGTCTCCCTCCGGGAGACAACATTTGTCTCCCTCCGGGAGACAACCTTTGTCTCCCTCCGGGAGACAACATTTGTCTCCCTCCGGGAGACAACCTTTGTCTCCCTCCGGGAGACAGCCTTTGTCTCCCTCCGGGAGACAACATTTGTCTCCCTCCGGGAGACAACATTTGTCTCCCTCCAAAAGACAACATTTGTCTCCCTCCGGGAGACAACCTTTGTCTCCCTCCGGGAGACAACATTTGTCTCCTTCCGGGAGACAACATTTGTCTCCCTCCGTGAGACAACCTTTGTCTCCTTCCGAGAGACAACATTTGTCTCCCTCCGGGAGACAACATTTGTCTCCCTCCGGGAGACCAAACTGTCTCCCTCCGAGAGACAACATTTGTCTCCCTCCGGGAGACAACATTTGTCTCCCTCCGGGAGACAACCTATGTCTCCCTCCGGGAGACAACCTTTGTCTCCCTCCGAGAGACAACATTTGTGTCCCTCCGAGAGACAACATTTGTCTCCCTCCGGGAGACAACCATAGTCTCCCTCCGGGAGACAACCATTGTCTCCCTCCGGGAGACCAAACTGTCTCCCTCCGGGAGACAACATTTGTCTCCCTCCGGGAGAAAACCTTTGTCTCCCTCCGGGAGACAACATTTGTCTCCCTCCGGGAGACAACCTTTGTCTCCCTCCGGGAGATAACATTTGTCTCCCTCCGGGATACAACATTTGTCTCCCTCCGGGAGACAACATTTGTCTCCCTCCGGGAGACAACCTTTGTCTCCCTCCGGGAGACAACATTTGTCTCCCTCCGGGAGACAACATTTGTCTCCCTCCGTGAGACAACATTTGTCTCCCTTCGGGAGACAACATTTGTCTCCCTCCGGGAGACAACCTTTGTCTCCCTCCGGGAGACAACATTTGTTTCCCTCCGGGAGACCAAACTGTCTCCCTCCGAGAGACAACATTTGTCTCCCTTCGGGAGACAACATTTGTCTCCCACCGGGAGTCAACCATTGTCTCCCTCCGGGAGACCAAACTGTCTCCCTCCGGGAGACAACCATTGTCTCCCTCCGAGAGACAATATTTGTCTCCCTCCGGGAGACAACATTTGTCTCCCTCCGGGAGACAACCTTTGTCTCCCTCCGGGAGGCAACATATGTCTCCCTCCGGGAGACAACATTTGTCTCCCTCCGGGAGACAACCTTTGTCTCCCTCCGGGAGACAACATTTGTCTCCCTCCGGGAGACAACCTTTGTCTCCCTCCGGGAGACAACATTTGTCCCCCTCCGGGAGACAACATTTGTCTCCCTCCGGGAGACAACATTTGTCTCCCTCCGGGAGACAACATTTGTCTCCCTCCGGGAGACAACCTTTGTCTCCCTCCGGGAGACAACATTTGTCTCCCTCCGGGAGACAACATTTGTCTCCCTCCGGGAGACAACATTTGTCTCCCTCCAAAAGACAACATTTGTCTCCCTCCGGGAGACAACCTTTGTCTCCCTCCGGGAGACAACATTTGTCTCCTTCCGGGAGACAACATTTGTCTCCCTCCGTGAGACAACCTTTGTCTCCTTCCGAGAGACAACATTTGTCTCCCTCCGGGAGACAACATTTGTCTCCCTCCGGGAGACCAAACTGTCTCCCTCCGAGAGACAACATTTGTCTCCCTCCGGGAGACAACATTTGTCTCCCTCCGGGAGACAACCTTTGTCTCCCTCCGGGAGACAACATTTGTCTCCCTCCGGGATACAACCTTTGTCTCCCTCCGGGAGACAACATTTGTCTCCCTCCGGGAGACAACATTTGTCTCCCTCCGAGAGACAACATTTATCTCCCTCCGGGAGACCAAACTGTCTCCCTCCGAGAGACAACATTTGTATCCCTCCGGGAGACAACATTTGTCTCCCTCCGGGAGACAACCTTTGTCTCCCTCCGGGAGACAACATTTTTATCCCTCCGGGAGACAACATTTGTCTGTCTCCGGGAGACAACATTTGTCTCCCTCCGGGAGACAACCTTTGTCTCCCTCCGGGAGACAACATTTGTCTCCCTCCGGGAGACAACATTTGTCTCCCTCCGGGAGACAACATTTGTCTCCCTCCGGGAGACAACCTTTGTCTCCCTCCGGGAGACAACATTTGTCTCCCTCCGGGAGACAACCTTTGTCTCCCTCCGGGAGACAGCCTTTGTCTCCCTCCGGGAGACAACATTTGTCTCCCTCCGGGAGACAACATTTGTCTCCCTCCAAAAGACAACATTTGTCTCCCTCCGGGAGACAACCTTTGTCTCCCTCCGGGAGACAACATTTGTCTCCTTCCGGGAGACAACATTTGTCTCCCTCCGTGAGACAACCTTTGTCTCCTTCCGAGAGACAACATTTGTCTCCCTCCGGGAGACAACATTTGTCTCCCTCCGGGAGACCAAACTGTCTCCCTCCGAGAGACAACATTTGTCTCCCTCCGGGAGACAACATTTGTCTCCCTCCGGGAGACAACATTTGTCTCCCTCCGGGAGACAACCTATGTCTCCCTCCGGGAGACAACATTTGTCTCCCTCCGGGAGACAACCTTTGTCTCCCTCCGGGAGACAACATTTGTCTCCCTCCGGGAGACAACCTTTGTCTCCCTCCGGGAGACAACATTTGTCCCCCTCCGGGAGACAACATTTGTCTCCCTCCGGGAGACAACATTTGTCTCCCTCCGGGAGACAACATTTGTCTCCCTCCGGGAGACAACCTTTGTCTCCCTCCGGGAGACAACATTTGTCTCCCTCCGGGAGACAACATTTGTCTCCCTCCGGGAGACAACATTTGTCTCCCTCCAAAAGACAACATTTGTCTCCCTCCGGGAGACAACCTTTGTCTCCCTCCGGGAGACAACATTTGTCTCCTTCCGGGAGACAACATTTGTCTCCCTCCGTGAGACAACCTTTGTCTCCTTCCGAGAGACAACATTTGTCTCCCTCCGGGAGACAACATTTGTCTCCCTCCGGGAGACCAAACTGTCTCCCTCCGAGAGACAACATTTGTCTCCCTCCGGGAGACAACATTTGTCTCCCTCCGGGAGACAACCTTTGTCTCCCTCCGGGAGACAACATTTGTCTCCCTCCGGGATACAACCTTTGTCTCCCTCCGGGAGACAACATTTGTCTCCCTCCGGGAGACAACATTTGTCTCCCTCCGAGAGACAACATTTATCTCCCTCCGGGAGACCAAACTGTCTCCCTCCGAGAGACAACATTTGTATCCCTCCGGGAGACAACATTTGTCTCCCTCCGGGAGACAACCTTTGTCTCCCTCCGGGAGACAACATTTTTATCCCTCCGGGAGACAACATTTGTCTGTCTCCGGGAGACAACATTTGTCTCCCTCCGGGAGACAACCTTTGTCTCCCTCCGGGAGACAACATTTGTCTCCCTCCGGGAGACAACATTTGTCTCCCTCCGGGAGACAACATTTGTCTCCCTCCGGGAGACAACCTTTGTCTCCCTCCGGGAGACAACATTTGTCTCCCTCCGGGAGACAACCTTTGTCTCCCTCCGGGAGACAGCCTTTGTCTCCCTCCGGGAGACAACATTTGTCTCCCTCCGGGAGACAACATTTGTCTCCCTCCAAAAGACAACATTTGTCTCCCTCCGGGAGACAACCTTTGTCTCCCTCCGGGAGACAACATTTGTCTCCTTCCGGGAGACAACATTTGTCTCCCTCCGTGAGACAACCTTTGTCTCCTTCCGAGAGACAACATTTGTCTCCCTCCGGGAGACAACATTTGTCTCCCTCCGGGAGACCAAACTGTCTCCCTCCGAGAGACAACATTTGTCTCCCTCCGGGAGACAACATTTGTCTCCCTCCGGGAGACAACATTTGTCTCCCTCCGGGAGACAACCTATGTCTCCCTCCGGGAGACAACCTTTGTCTCCCTCCGAGAGACAACATTTGTCTCCCTCCGAGAGACAACATTTGTCTCCCTCCGGGAGACAACCATAGTCTCCCTCCGGGAGACAACCATTGTCTCCCTCCGGGAGACCAAACTGTCTCCCTCCGGGAGACAACATTTGTCTCCCTCCGGGAGGAAACCTTTGTCTCCCTCCGGGAGACAACATTTGTCTCCCTCCGGGAGACAACCTTTGTCTCCCTCCGGGAGATAACATTTGTCTCCCTCCGGGATACAACATTTGTCTCCCTCCGGGAGACAACATTTGTCTCCCTCCGGGAGACAACCTTTGTCTCCCTCCGGGAGACAACATTTGTCTCCCTCCGGGAGACAACATTTGTCTCCCTCCGTGAGACAACATTTGTCTCCCTTCGGGAGACAACATTTGTCTCCCTCCGGGAGACAACCTTTGTCTCCCTCCGGGAGACAACATTTGTTTCCCTCCGGGAGACCAAACTGTCTCCCTCCGAGAGACAACATTTGTCTCCCTTCGGGAGACAACATTTGTCTCCCACCGGGAGTCAACCATTGTCTCCCTCCGGGAGACCAAACTGTCTCCCTCCGGGAGACAACCATTGTCTCCCTCCGAGAGACAATATTTGTCTCCCTCCGGGAGACAACATTTGTCTCCCTCCGGGAGACAACCTTTGTCTCCCTCCGGGAGGCAACATATGTCTCCCTCCGGGAGACAACATTTGTCTCCCTCCGGGAGACAACCTTTGTCTCCCTCCGGGAGACAACATTTGTCTCCCTCCGGGAGACAACCTTTGTCTCCCTCCGGGAGACAACATTTGTCCCCCTCCGGGAGACAACATTTGTCTCCCTCCGGGAGACAACATTTGTCTCCCTCCGGGAGACAACCTTTGTCTCCCTCCGGGAGACAACCTTTGTCTCCCTCCGGGAGACAACATTTGTCTCCCTCCGGGAGACAACATTTGTCTCCCTCCGGGAGACAACCTTTGTCTCCCTCCGGGAGACAACATTTGTCCCCCTCCGGGAGACAACATTTGTCTCCCTCCGGGAGACAACCTTTGTCTCCCTCCGGGAGACAACATTTGTCTCCCTCCGGGAGACAACATTTGTCTCCCTCCGGGAGGCAACCTTTGTCTCCCTCCGGGAGACAACATTTGTCTCCCTCCGGGACAGAAGTCCAGCCATGAATTCGGAAAAATTTCCCGCGCGAAAAACTTCTCGCCGCATAAGGCATCCAGAGTATCGCCAAACAGATCCCCAAACGCAACAACAACACGATTGACGCGACTCAATGGTACAAATCTGAACAATAGGTTCTCAGTTTTAACAGTAGAGGAGTCAAACAATCACGAGTCTGAAGAAAGGGATGAAAGGCAACCTATTCAATCAAATTGGAACCAGAACAAAGGCAGAATTTCAAAGCAGAACGAAAAAACAAAACAAGATAATAGACCAAAACCAAGTGTTACTATCCTTGGGGATTCAATAGTGAAGCATGTCGAAGTCCAAAGAGTACAACAATCATTACAATATAAACAACGCGTTTACGTGAAAAATTTCAACGGCGCTGACATTCAAGATATGACTGATTTTGCGAAACCGATCATCAGACGGAAACCAGACAAGGTAATCTTGCACATTGGTACGAACGAAATTACGAAAAAGGAAAAGGAAGCCGGACAAATAGCCCGAGAAATATACGATCTTGCTGAAGATATCGAAGCTGAGAATATCACAGTTTCCATCTCGGAGCTTACTCCAAGAGCAGACTCAGAACAAAATCAAGTGAAAAGTGCTGCAGTAAATGTTGAGCTGGGAAGGTTATGCGCTAGAGGAACAATCCCCCTGATTAAACACAGCAACATCGATGCTATTAAACACCTGAATGGTAGCAAATTACATTTGAATAAATATGGAACTTCACTGTTGGCTGGAAACTACGTTAAATTCCTTAGAAATTGACAGACTGCAGAGACTCTGAAAAGGTTTGTGTCTATACCTGAAAAAACGCTGAAAAAAGATTTTAAAAGAGGCCAAAAAGATAACTCTAAAAAAGAAACATTAGCTACTGTAAATAGAAATTGTCATGAAATCACTAAGAATGCTGATACTCTCAATCAGACAAATGGAAATAAAAGTGAAACCACTGAAAAAGAGGAGACTAGTATCCTCAATAAGATAAGGCTGCAAAATCGCAAAGGGTTGATCATTGCATATCTCAATATCAATTCCATCAGAAACAAAATCGAGCAACTTGGGTCTTTAGTTTCAAAGAACGTAGACATACTGATCGTTGCTGAAACGAAGCTTGATGATACTTTTCCAACTGGGCAGTTTCTTCTACCAGGTTTTAAGGTACCAATTCGTTTAGACCGCAACAAGAATGGTGGGGGTATTTTGGCTTATGTTAGGGAAGAGGTCCCCTCAAAGGAACTCTCTGATTTTATTTGCCCCAAGGATATCGAATGCGTAACTATAGAAATAAATCTCCACAAAACAAAGTGGGTTATATTTGGAATTTACCGACCCCCCTGCCAAAACGAGACATACTTCTTCGAAGAAATCGGAAAGGCTATTGACCATTATAGCCCTAACTATGAAAATTTCGTTGTCATTGGTGACTTTAATAGCGAGGAAAGCAATAGTAAACTTAGTGATTTCTCTGACAGTTACGGCCTAAAGAACTTAATTGTTAATCCTACTTGTTTCAAATCTTCTGACAATCCCAGAACCATAGATTTAATTCTTACAAATAAAAAGAGGAGTTTTACAGGATCCTCTACTGTTGAAACGGGATTATCAGATTTCCATGTAATGATATTCACAGTATTAAAGGGTGGTTTCATAAAGAAGGGTCCCAAGACAGTATATTATAGAGATTTTAGCAAGTATGATAACAAAGCTTTCAAACGGGACTTGCAAGAAAATTTGTCGAAAAGCGACAGAAGTAAACATGAATATGGAGCCTTTAACAAAATTGTAGAAGATGTTCTGAACGACCATGCACCCTTAAAAAAGAAAACTGTGCGGGCTAATGATAGCCCTTTTATGACTAAAGCTCTGAGGAAAGCAATAATGACGAGAACTAGGTTGCGTAATAAATACAATAAAGTGAGAAGTGATGAAAACTGGAAAGCTTTCAAAAAACAACGCAATAAGTGCGTCAAGCTACTACGCAAAGCCAAAAATGACTACTATGGAAACCTCAACTTGAAACTGTTAACAGACAATAGGAAATTCTGGAGAACTGTTAAGCCATTGTTTTCGGATAAAATCCAGACATCTACAGCAATTACCCTCCTTGAGAATAATGAGTTGGTCAATGACAACAGAGCTGTCGCAAATATCTTCAATGATTATTTTGTGAGCATTACTGATAGCCTTGATATTCCTACAGTAAGTGAGAACCTGACGCCAACCTATGAAATCCGTGATCCACTCGATATTGCTCTGACGAAATATGAATCTCACCCATCTATAAAACTTATTAAGGAAAGGGTGCAAATTGAACATACATTTGAATTCGAGCACGTTTCTTTACAAGAGGTGGTGGTACAGCTGCATAAGCTTAACCCGAAAAAGTCTTGCCCCGTAGGCAGCCTACCTACGAAGCTTCTCAAGGAGCACTTTGATATTTTCGGTGTTCAGCTTCAAAATTTGATTAATAACAGTTTGGTTACTGGTGTTTTCCCAGATGAGTTAAAAATGGGAGAAATATCGTCTTTGTTCAAAAGCGAAGATTCCTTCATTAAGAAAAACTATAGACCTATAACTGTGTTACCTGCAGTCTCCAAAGTATATGAAAGAATTATACAAGATCAAATAATTCCCTTTATGGAACCAGTAATGTCTATATATCTTTGTGGTTTTCGCAAAGGATATAGCACACAGCATGCACTTATGAGACTTGTTGAAAAATGCAGGGAGTTTCTTGATAAAAATGGTCATGCAGGTGCGCTTCTTATGGATCTTTCTAAGGCATTTGATTGCCTTGATCATGATTTACTTATTGCTAAGCTCCATGCATATGGCTTTAGCAGAAGTGCACTTGAGCTCATTTACAGCTATCTCAATGAAAGAAAACAAAGGGTCAAAGTAAATGGTTCATTCAGCGTATGGAAGGAATCAACAAAAGGTGTTCCGCAAGGTTCAGTCTTGGGACCCCTTCTATTCAATATATTTATTAATGATATTTTCTTTTTGGTGAATGACACTGAGGTCTGCAATTATGCAGATGATACGACTATCTTTGCATGCGATTCTGATGTAAGTAATGTTCAATATAAGTTAGAGGCGGATGCGAGCCTCCTATCCAAGTGGTTTGTTGACAACCATATGAAGCTAAATGATGCAAAGTGTCATTTTATGTTATTCGGAAGTAAGTCGTCCAGCACTTCAGTGAACATAGGCACATCTTGTATAAAACAATCTGACAAAGAAAAGCTCCTTGGTATAACACTAGATAAAAACTTAGATTTCAAGTGTCACGTTGAAAATATATGCAAAAAAGCTGGCCAGAAGCTTCATGCGCTTGCACGAGTTGCAAAATTCATGGACCAGGAGAAATTGCAGACAGTGATGAATGCTTTTATATTGTCCCAATTTAGCTATTGTCCTGTAATTTGGATGTTTCATGATAGAAACGTGAACAACAAAATAAATAAAATCCACGAAAGAGCTTTAAGAATCGCTTTCAAGGATACGTCCTCAAATTTTGAAGAATTGTTGATAAAGGCAGCCTCAGTCACCATTCACCAAAAAAATCTACAGTTGCTAACTACAGAAATTTATAAGACCAAACATGACCTTAATCATAAATTCATTGGTGAAATCTTTGTCGAGAAGAACATCTCATATAGCCTGAGACGTAATGACCACATGTCAGTACCAATTCCACGCACAAATGCGTATGGTATAGAGACAATCAGGTACACTGGGCACAAACTCTGGCAATCGTTGCCGCTAGAAATAAAAGAGTCTCATACCCTGACAGAATTTAAGAAAAAAATAAAACAACATCATTTCAGCGATTGCAACTGTAGATTATGCAAGACCTATGTAAATAATTTAGGATTTTTATAAAAAACATGTAAATAGGATTATTCAGTTTCACTTCTGTTAAATGGTTGGCCTAAATAAATAAATTATTATTATTATTATTATTATTATTATTATTATTATTATTATTATTATTATTATTATTATTATTATTATTATTATTATTATTATT
Source organism: Aurelia sp. 4 Dawson et al 2005 (assembly GCA_964019985.1). NCBI lineage: Eukaryota > Metazoa > Cnidaria > Scyphozoa > Semaeostomeae > Ulmaridae > Aurelia > Aurelia sp. 4 Dawson et al 2005. The sequence goes on along the minus strand of OZ026509.1, from coordinate 1,145,273 downwards.
ATTATTATTATTATTATTATTATTATTATTATTATTATTATTATTAGACAACCTTTGTCTCCTTCCGAGAGACAACATTTGTCTCCCTCCGGGAGACAACATTTGTCTCCCTCCGGGAGACCAAACTGTCTCAATCCAAGAGACAACATTTGTCTCCCTCCGGGAGACAACATTTGTCTCAATCCGGGAGACAACCTTTGTCTCCCTCCGGGAGACAACATTTGTCTCCCTCCGGGATACAACCTTTGTCTCCCTCCGGGAGACAACATTTGTCTCCCTCCGGGAGACAACATTTGTCTCCCTCCGAGAGACAACATTTGTCTCCCTCCGAGAGACAACATTTATCTCCCTCCGGGAGACCAAACTGTCTCCCTCCGAGAGACAACATTTGTATCCCTCCGGGAGACAACATTTGTCTCCCTCCGGGAGACAACCTTTGTCTCCCTCCGGGAGACAACCTTTGTCTCCCTCCGGGAGACAACATTTCTATCCCTCCGGGAGACAACATTTGTCTCCCTCCGGGAGACAACATTTGTCTCCCTCCGGGAGACAACATTTGTCTCCCTCCGGGAGACAACCTTTTTCTCCCTCCGGGAGACAACATTTGTCTCCCTCCCGGAGACAACATTTGTCTCCCTCCGGGAGACAACCTTTGTCTCCCTCCGGGAGACAACCTTTGTCTCCCTCCGGGAGACAACCTTTGTCTCCCTCCGGGAGACAACCTTTGTCTCCCTCCGGGAGACAACCTTTGTCTCCCTCCGGGAGACAACCTTTGTCTCCCTCCGAGAGACAACATTTGTCTCCCTCCGAGAGACAACATTTGTCTCCCTCCGGGAGACAATCATTGTCTCCCTCCGGGAGACAACCATTGTCTCCCTCCGGGAGACCAAACTGTCTCCCTCCGGGAGACAACCTTTGTCTCCCTCCAGGAGATAACATTTGTCTCCCTCCGGGATACAACCTTTGTCTCCCTCCGGGAGACAACCTTTGTCTCCCTCCGGGAGACAACCTTTGTCTCCCTCCGGGAGACAACATTTGTCTCCCTCCGGGAGACAACATTTGTCTCCCTCCGGAAGACAACCTTTGTCTCCCTCCGGGAGACAACCTTTGTCTCCCTCCGGGAGACAACATTTGTCTCCCTCCGGGAGACAACCTTTGTCTCCCTCCGGGAGACAACATTTGTCTCCCTCCGGGAGACAACATTTGTCTCCCTCCGGGAGACAACCTTTGTCTCCCTCCGGGAGACAACATTTGTCTCCCTCCGGGAGACAACATTTGTCTCCCTCCGGGAGACAACCTTTGTCTCCCTCCGGGAGATAACATTTGTCTCCCTCCGGGATACAACCTTTTTCTCCCTCCGGGAGACAACCTTTGTCTCCCGGAGGGAGACAACATTTGTCTCCCTCCGGGAGACAACATTTGTCTCCCTCCAAGAGACAACCTTTGTCTCCCTCCGGGAGACAACATTTGTCTCCCTCCGGGAGACAACATTTGTCTCCCTCTGTGAGACAAGCTGTCTCCTTCCGAGAGACAACATTTGTCTCCCTCCGGGAGACAACATTTGTCTCCCTCCGGGAGACAACATTTGTCTCCCTCCGGGAGACAACATTTGTTTCCCTCCGTGAGACAAGCTGTCTCCTTCCGAGAGACAACATTTGTCTCCCTCCGGGAGACAACATTTGTCTCCCTCCGGGAGACAACCTTTGTCTCCCTCCGGGAGACAACATTTGTCTCCCTCCGGGAGACAACATTTGTCTCCCTCCGGGAGACAACCTTTGTCTCCCTCCGGGAGACAACCTTTGTCTCCCTCCGGGAGACAACATTTGTCTCCCTCCGGGAGACAACATTTGTCTCCCTCCGGGAGACAACATTTGTCTCCCTCCGGGAGACAACCTTTGTCTCCCTCCGGGAGACAACCTTTGTCTCCCTCCGGGAGACAACATTTGTCTCCCTCCGGGAGACAACATTTGTCTCCCTCCGGGAGACAACATTTGTCTCCCTCCGGGAGACAACATTTGTCTCCTTCCGAGAGACAACATTTGTCTCCCTCCGGGAGACAACATTTGTCTCCCTCCGGGAGACAACATTTGTCTCCCTCCGGGAGACAACATTTGTTTCCCTCCGTGAGACAAGCTGTCTCCTTCCGAGAGACAACATTTGTCTCCCTCCGGGAGACAACATTTGTCTCCCTCCGGGAGACAACCTTTGTCTCCCTCCGGGAGACAACATTTGTCTCCCTCCGGGAGACAACATTTGTCTCCCTCCGGGAGACAACCTTTGTCTCCCTCCGGGAGACAACCTTTGTCTCCCTCCGGGAGACAACCTTTGTCTCCCTCCGGGAGACAACATTTGTCTCCCTCCGGGAGACAACATTTGTCTCCCTCCGGGAGACAACATTTGTCTCCCTCCGGGAGACAACCTTTGTCTCCCTCCGGGAGACAACCTTTGTCTCCCTCCGGGAGACAACATTTGTCTCCCTCCGGGAGACAACATTTGTCTCCCTCCGGGAGACAACATTTGTCTCCCTCCGGGAGACAACATTTGTCTCCTTCCGAGAGACAACATTTGTCTCCCTCCGGGAGACAACATTTGTCTCCCTCCGGGAGACAACATTTGTCTCCCTCCGGGAGACAACATTTGTTTCCCTCCGTGAGACAAGCTGTCTCCTTCCGAGAGACAACATTTGTCTCCCTCCGGGAGACAACATTTGTCTCCCTCCGGGAGACAACCTTTGTCTCCCTCCGGGAGACAACATTTGTCTCCCTCCGGGAGACAACATTTGTCTCCCTCCGGGAGACAACCTTTGTCTCCCTCCGGGAGACAACCTTTGTCTCCCTCCGGGAGACAACATTTGTCTCCCTCCGGGAGACAACATTTGTCTCCCTCCGGGAGACAACATTTGTCTCCCTCCGGAAGACAACCTTTGTCTCCCTCCGGGAGACAACCTTTGTCTCCCTCCGGGAGACAACATTTGTCTCCCTCCGGGAGACAACCTTTGTGTCCCTCCGGGAGACAACATTTGTCTCCCTCCGGGAGACAACATTTGTCTCCCTCCGGGAGACAACCTTTGTCTCCCTCCGGGAGACAACATTTGTCTCCCTCCGGGAGACAACATTTGTCTCCCTCCGGGAGACAACCTTTGTCTCCCTCCGGGAGACAACATTTGTCTCCCTCCGGGAGACAACATTTGTCTCCCTCCGGGAGACAACCTTTGTCTCCCTCCGGGAGATAACATTTGTCTCCCTCCGGGATACAAACTTTTTCTCCCTCCGGGAGACAACCTTTGTCTCCCTCCGGGAGACAACATTTGTCTCCCTCCGGGAGACAACATTTGTCTCCCTCCAAGAGACAACCTTTGTCTCCCTCCGGGAGACAACATTTGTCTCCCTCCGGGAGACAACATTTGTCTCCCTCTGTGAGACAAGCTGTCTCCTTCCGAGAGACAACATTTGTCTCCCTCCGGGAGACAACATTTGTCTCCCTCCGGGAGACAACATTTGTCTCCCTCCGGGAGACAACATTTGTTTCCCTCCGTGAGACAAGCTGTCTCCTTCCGAGAGACAACATTTGTCTCCCTCCGGGAGACAACATTTGTCTCCCTCCGGGAGACAACCTTTGTCTCCCTCCGGGAGACAACATTTGTCTCCCTCCGGGAGACAACATTTGTCTCCCTCCGGGAGACAACCTTTGTCTCCCTCCGGGAGACAACCTTTGTCTCCCTCCGGGAGACAACATTTGTCTCCCTCCGGGAGACAACATTTGTCTCCCTCCGGGAGACAACATTTGTCTCCCTCCGGGAGACAACATTTGTCTCCCTCCGGGAGACCAAACGGTCTCCCTCCGAGAGACAACATTTGTCTCCCTCCGGGAGACAACATTTATCTCCCTCCGGGAGACAACCTTTGTCTCCCTCCGGGAGACAACATTTGTCTCCCTCCGGGAGACCAAACGGTCTCCCTCCGAGAGACAACATTTGTCTCCCTCCGGGAGACAACCTTTGTCTCCCTCCGGGAGATAACATTTGTCTCCCTCCGGGATACAACCTTTTTCTCCCTCCGGGAGACAACCTTTGTCTCCCTCCGGGAGACAACATTTGTCTCCCTCCGGGAGACAACATTTGTCTCCCTCCAAGAGACAACCTTTGTCTCCCTCCGGGAGACAACATTTGTCTCCCTCCGGGAGACAACATTTGTCTCCCTCTGTGAGACAAGCTGTCTCCTTCCGAGAGACAACATTTGTCTCCCTCCGGGAGACAACATTTGTCTCCCTCCGGGAGACAACATTTGTCTCCCTCCGGGAGACAACATTTGTTTCCCTCCGTGAGACAAGCTGTCTCCTTCCGAGAGACAACATTTGTCTCCCTCCGGGAGACAACATTTGTCTCCCTCCGGGAGACAACCTTTGTCTCCCTCCGGGAGACAACATTTGTCTCCCTCCGGGAGACAACATTTGTCTCCCTCCGGGAGACAACCTTTGTCTCCCTCCGGGAGACAACCTTTGTCTCCCTCCGGGAGACAACATTTGTCTCCCTCCGGGAGACAACATTTGTCTCCCTCCGGGAGACAACATTTGTCTCCCTCCGGGAGACAACATTTGTCTCCCTCCGGGAGACCAAACGGTCTCCCTCCGAGAGACAACATTTGTCTCCCTCCGGGAGACAACATTTATCTCCCTCCGGGAGACAACATTTGTCTCCCTCCGGGAGACAACATTTGTCTCCCTCCGGAAGACAACCTTTGTCTCCGTCCGGGAGACAACATTTGTCTCCCTCCGGGAGACAACATTTTTCTCCCTCCGGGAGACAACCATTGTCTCCCTCCGGGAGACCAAACTGTCTCCCTCCGGGAGACAACATTTGTCTCCCTCCGGGAGACAACCATTGTCTCCCTCCGGGAGACAACATTTGTCTCCCTCCGGGAGACAACCTTTGTCTCCCTCCGGGAGACAACCTTTGTCTCCCTCCGGGAGACAACATTTGTCTCCCTCCGGGAGACAACATTTGTCTCCCTCCGGGAGACAACCTTTGTCTCCCTCCGAGAGACAACATTTGTCTCCCTCCGGGAGACAACATTTGTCTCCCTCCGGGAGACAACATTTGTCTCCCTCCGGGAGACAACCTTTGTCTCCCTCCGGGAGACAACCTTTGTCTCCCTCCGGGAGACAACATTTGTCTCCCTCCGGGAGACAACATTTGTCTCCCTCCGGGAGACAACATTTGTCTCCCTCCGGGAGACAACATTTGTCTCCCTCCGGGAGACAACCTTTGTCTCCCTCCGGGAGACAACCTTTGTCTCCCTCCGGGAGACAACATTTGTCTCCCTCCGGGAGACAACATTTGTCTCCCTCCGGGAGACAACATTTGTCTCCCTCCGGGAGACAGCCTTTGTCTCCCTCCGCGAGACAACCTTTGTCTCCCTCCGGGAGACAACCTTTGTCTCCCTCCAGGAGATAACATTTGTCTCCCTCCGGGATACAACCTTTGTCTCCCTCCGGGAGACAACCTTTGTCTCCCTCCGGGAGACAACCTTTGTCTCCCTCCGGGAGACAACATTTGTCTCCCTCCGGGAGACAACATTTGTCTCCCTCCGGAAGACAACCTTTGTCTCCCTCCGGGAGACAACCTTTGTCTCCCTCCGGGAGACAACATTTGTCTCCCTCCGGGAGACAACCTTTGTCTCCCTCCGGGAGACAACATTTGTCTCCCTCCGGGAGACAACATTTGTCTCCCTCCGGGAGACAACCTTTGTCTCCCTCCGGGAGACAACATTTGTCTCCCTCCGGGAGACAACATTTGTCTCCCTCCGGGAGACAACCTTTGTCTCCCTCCGGGAGATAACATTTGTCTCCCTCCGGGATACAACCTTTTTCTCCCTCCGGGAGACAACCTTTGTCTCCCTCCGGGAGACAACATTTGTCTCCCTCCGGGAGACAACATTTGTCTCCCTCCAAGAGACAACCTTTGTCTCCCTCCGGGAGACAACATTTGTCTCCCTCCGGGAGACAACATTTGTCTCCCTCTGTGAGACAAGCTGTCTCCTTCCGAGAGACAACATTTGTCTCCCTCCGGGAGACAACATTTGTCTCCCTCCGGGAGACAACATTTGTCTCCCTCCGGGAGACAACATTTGTTTCCCTCCGTGAGACAAGCTGTCTCCTTCCGAGAGACAACATTTGTCTCCCTCCGGGAGACAACCTTTGTCTCCCTCCGGGAGACAACCTTTGTCTCCCTCCGGGAGACAACATTTGTCTCCCTCCGGGAGACAACATTTGTCTCCCTCCGGGAGACAACATTTGTCTCCCTCCGGGAGACAACATTTGTCTCCCTCCGGGAGACCAAACGGTCTCCCTCCGAGAGACAACATTTGTCTCCCTCCGGGAGACAACATTTATCTCCCTCCGGGAGACAACCTTTGTCTCCCTCCGGGAGACAACATTTGTCTCCCTCCGGGAGACCAAACGGTCTCCCTCCGAGAGACAACATTTGTCTCCCTCCGGGAGACAACATTTGTCTCCCTCCGGGAGACAACCATTGTCTCCCTCCGGGAGACCAAACTGTCTCCCTCCGGGAGACAACATTTGTCTCCCTCCGGGAGACAACATTTGTCTCCCTCCGGAAGACAACCTTTGTCTCCTTCCGGGAGACAACATTTGTCTCCCTCCGGGAGACAACATTTTTCTCCCTCCGGGAGACAACCATTGTCTCCCTCCGGGAGACCAAACTGTCTCCCTCCGGGAGACAACATTTGTCTCCCTCCGGGAGACAACCTTTGTCTCCCTCCGGGAGACAACCTTTGTCTCCCTCCGGGAGACAACATTTGTCTCCCTCCGGGAGACAACATTTGTCTCCCTCCGGGAGACAACCTTTGTCTCCCTCCGGGAGACAACATTTGTCTCCCTCCGGGAGACCAAACGGTCTCCCTCCGAGAGACAACATTTGTCTCCCTCCGGGAGACAACATTAGTCTCCCTCCGGGAGACCAAACTGTCTCCCTCCGGGAGACAACATTTGTCTCCCTCCGGGAGACAACATTTGTCTCCCTCCGGGAGACAACATTTGTCTCCCTCCGGGAGACAACCTTTGTCTCCCTCCGGGAGACAACCTTTGTCTCCCTCCGGGAGACAACATTTCTATCCCTCCGGGAGACAACATTTGTCTCCCTCCGGGAGACAACATTTGTCTCCCTCCGGGAGACAACATTTGTCTCCCTCCGGGAGACAACCTTTTTCTCCCTCCGGGAGACAACATTTGTCTCCCTCCGGGAGACAACCTTTGTCTCCCTCCGGGAGACAACCTTTGTCTCCCTCCGGGAGACAACATTTGTCTCCCTCCGGGAGACAACATTTGTCTCCCTCCGGGAGACAACATTTGTCTCCCTCCGGGAGACAACATTTGTCTCCCTCCGGGAGACCAAACGGTCTCCCTCCGAGAGACAACATTTGTCTCCCTCCGGGAGACAACATTTATCTCCCTCCGGGAGACAACCTTTGTCTCCCTCCGGGAGACAACATTTGTCTCCCTCCGGGAGACCAAACGGTCTCCCTCCGAGAGACAACATTTGTCTCCCTCCGGGAGACAACATTTGTCTCCCTCCGGGAGACAACCATTGTCTCCCTCCGGGAGACCAAACTGTCTCCCTCCGGGAGACAACATTTGTCTCCCTCCGGGAGACAACATTTGTCTCCCTCCGGAAGACAACCTTTGTCTCCGTCCGGGAGACAACATTTGTCTCCCTCCGGGAGACAACATTTTTCTCCCTCCGGGAGACAACCATTGTCTCCCTCCGGGAGACCAAACTGTCTCCCTCCGGGAGACAACATTTGTCTCCCTCCGGGAGACAACCATTGTCTCCCTCCGGGAGACAACATTTGTCTCCCTCCGGGAGACAACCTTTGTCTCCCTCCGGGAGACAACCTTTGTCTCCCTCCGGGAGACAACATTTGTCTCCCTCCGGGAGACAACATTTGTCTCCCTCCGGGAGACAACCTTTGTCTCCCTCCGGGAGACAACATTTGTCTCCCTCCGGGAGACCAAACGGTCTCCCTCCGAGAGACAACATTTGTCTCCCTCCGGGAGACAACATTAGTCTCCCTCCGGGAGACCAAACTGTCTCCCTCCGGGAGACAACATTTGTCTCCCTCCGGGAGACAACATTTGTCTCCCTCCGGGAGACAACATTTGTCTCCCTCCGGGAGACAACCTTTGTCTCCCTCCGGGAGACAACCTTTGTCTCCCTCCGGGAGACAACATTTCTATCCCTCCGGGAGACAACATTTGTCTCCCTCCGGGAGACAACATTTGTCTCCCTCCGGGAGACAACATTTGTCTCCCTCCGGGAGACAACCTTTTTCTCCCTCCGGGAGACAACATTTGTCTCCCTCCCGGAGACAACATTTGTCTCCCTCCGGGAGACAACCTTTGTCTCCCTCCGGGAGACAACCTTTGTCTCCCTCCGGGAGACAACCTTTGTCTCCCTCCGGGAGACAACCTTTGTCTCCCTCCGGGAGACAACCTTTGTCTCCCTCCGAGAGACAACATTTGTCTCCCTCCGAGAGACAACATTTGTCTCCCTCCGGGAGACAATCATTGTCTCCCTCCGGGAGACAACCATTGTCTCCCTCCGGGAGACCAAACTGTCTCCCTCCGGGAGACAACCTTTGTCTCCCTCCAGGAGATAACATTTGTCTCCCTCCGGGATACAACCTTTGTCTCCCTCCGGGAGACAACCTTTGTCTCCCTCCGGGAGACAACCTTTGTCTCCCTCCGGGAGACAACATTTGTCTCCCTCCGGGAGACAACATTTGTCTCCCTCCGGAAGACAACCTTTGTCTCCCTCCGGGAGACAACCTTTGTCTCCCTCCGGGAGACAACATTTGTCTCCCTCCGGGAGACAACCTTTGTCTCCCTCCGGGAGACAACATTTGTCTCCCTCCGGGAGACAACATTTGTCTCCCTCCGGGAGACAACCTTTGTCTCCCTCCGGGAGACAACATTTGTCTCCCTCCGAGAGACAACATTTGTCTCCCTCCGGGAGACAACCTTTGTCTCCCTCCGGGAGATAACATTTGTCTCCCTCCGGGATACAACCTTTTTCTCCCTCCGGGAGACAACCTTTGTCTCCCTCCGGGAGACAACATTTGTCTCCCTCCGGGAGACAACATTTGTCTCCCTCCAAGAGACAACCTTTGTCTCCCTCCGGGAGACAACATTTGTCTCCCTCCGGGAGACAACATTTGTCTCCCTCTGTGAGACAAGCTGTCTCCTTCCGAGAGACAACATTTGTCTCCCTCCGGGAGACAACATTTGTCTCCCTCCGGGAGACAACATTTGTCTCCCTCCGGGAGACAACATTTGTCTCCCTCTGTGAGACAAGCTGTCTCCTTCCGAGAGACAACATTTGTCTCCCTCCGGGAGACAACATTTGTCTCCCTCCGGGAGACAACCTTTGTCTCCCTCCGGGAGACAACCTTTGTCTCCCTCCGGGAGACAACATTTGTCTCCCTCCGGGAGACAACATTTGTCTCCCTCCGGGAGACAACATTTGTCTCCCTCCGGGAGACAACATTTGTCTCCCTCCGGGAGACCAAACGGTCTCCCTCCGAGAGACAACATTTGTCTCCCTCCGGGAGACAACATTTATCTCCCTCCGGGAGACAACCTTTGTCTCCCTCCGGGAGACAACATTTGTCTCCCTCCGGGAGACCAAACGGTCTCCCTCCGAGAGACAACATTTGTCTCCCTCCGGGAGACAACATTTGTCTCCCTCCGGGAGACAACCATTGTCTCCCTCCGGGAGACCAAACTGTCTCCCTCCGGGAGACAACATTTGTCTCCCTCCGGGAGACAACATTTGTCTCCCTCCGGAAGACAACCTTTGTCTCCGTCCGGGAGACAACATTTGTCTCCCTACGGGAGACAACATTTTTCTCCCTCCGGGAGACAACCATTGTCTCCCTCCGGGAGACCAAACTGTCTCCCTCCGGGAGACAACATTTGTCTCCCTCCGGGAGACAACCATTGTCTCCCTCCGGGAGACAACATTTGTCTCCCTCCGGGAGACAACCTTTGTCTCCCTCCGGGAGACAACCTTTGTCTCCCTCCGGGAGACAACATTTGTCTCCCTCCGGGAGACAACATTTGTCTCCCTCCGGGAGACAACCTTTGTCTCCCTCCGGGAGACAACATTTGTCTCCCTCCGGGAGACCAAACGGTCTCCCTCCGAGAGACAACATTTGTCTCCCTCCGGGAGACAACATTAGTCTCCCTCCGGGAGACCAAACTGTCTCCCTCCGGGAGACAACATTTGTCTCCCTCCGGGAGACAACATTTGTCTCCCTCCGGGAGACAACATTTGTCTCCCTCCGGGAGACAACCTTTGTCTCCCTCCGGGAGACAACCTTTGTCTCCCTCCGGGAGACAACATTTGTCTCCCTCCGGGAGACAACATTTGTCTCCCTCCGGGAGACAACATTTGTCTCCCTCCGGGAGACAACATTTGTCTCCCTCCGGGAGACAACCTTTGTCTCCCTCCGGGAGACAACCTTTGTCTCCCTCCGGGAGACAACATTTGTCTCCCTCCGGGAGACAACATTTGTCTCCCTCCGGGAGACAACATTTGTCTCCCTCCGGGAGACAACCTTTGTCTCCCTCCGCGAGACAACCTTTGTCTCCCTCCGGGAGACAACATTTGTATCCCTCCGGGAGACAACATTTGTCTCCCTCCGGGAGACAACCTTTGTCTCCCTCCGGGAGACAACCTTTGTCTCCCTCCGGGAGACAACATTTCTATCCCTCCGGGAGACAACATTTGTCTCCCTCCGGGAGACAACATTTGTCTCCCTCCGGGAGACAACATTTGTCTCCCTCCGGGAGACAACCTTTTTCTCCCTCCGGGAGACAACATTTGTCTCCCTCCCGGAGACAACATTTGTCTCCCTCCGGGAGACAACCTTTGTCTCCCTCCGGGAGACAACCTTTGTCTCCCTCCGGGAGACAACCTTTGTCTCCCTCCGGGAGACAACCTTTGTCTCCCTCCGGGAGACAACCTTTGTCTCCCTCCGAGAGACAACATTTGTCTCCCTCCGAGAGACAACATTTGTCTCCCTCCGGGAGACAATCATGGTCTCCCTCCGGGAGACAACCATTGTCTCCCTCCGGGAGACCAAACTGTCTCCCTCCGGGAGACAACCTTTGTCTCCCTCCAGGAGATAACATTTGTCTCCCTCCGGGATACAACCTTTGTCTCCCTCCGGGAGACAACCTTTGTCTCCCTCCGGGAGACAACCTTTGTCTCCCTCCGGGAGACAACATTTGTCTCCCTCCGGGAGACAACATTTGTCTCCCTCCGGAAGACAACCTTTGTCTCCCTCCGGGAGACAACCTTTGTCTCCCTCCGGGAGACAACATTTGTCTCCCTCCGGGAGACAACATTTGTCTCCCTCCGGGAGACAACATTTGTCTCCCTCCGGGAGACAACATTTGTCTCCCTCCGGGAGACAACCTTTGTCTCCCTCCGGGAGACAACCTTTGTCTCCCTCCGGGAGACAACATTTGTCTCCCTCCGGGAGACAACATTTGTCTCCCTCCGGGAGACAACATTTGTCTCCCTCCGGGAGACAACCTTTGTCTCCCTCCGCGAGACAACCTTTGTCTCCCTCCGGGAGACAACATTTGTATCCCTCCGGGAGACAACATTTGTCTCCCTCCGGAAGACAACCTTTGTCTCCCTCCGGGAGACAACCTTTGTCTCCCTCCGGGAGACAACATTTCTATCCCTCCGGGAGACAACATTTGTCTCCCTCCGGGAGACAACATTTGTCTCCCTCCGGGAGACAACATTTGTCTCCCTCCGGGAGACAACCTTTTTCTCCCTCCGGGAGACAACATTTGTCTCCCTCCCGGAGACAACATTTGTCTCCCTCCGGGAGACAACCTTTGTCTCCCTCCGGGAGACAACCTTTGTCTCCCTCCGGGAGACAACCTTTGTCTCCCTCCGGGAGACAACCTTTGTCTCCCTCCGGGAGACAACCTTTGTCTCCCTCCGAGAGACAACATTTGTCTCCCTCCGAGAGACAACATTTGTCTCCCTCCGTGAGACAATCATTGTCTCCCTCCGGGAGACAACCATTGTCTCCCTCCGGGAGACCAAACTGTCTCCCTCCGGGAGACAACCTTTGTCTCCCTCCAGGAGATAACATTTGTCTCCCTCCGGGATACAACCTTTGTCTCCCTCCGGGAGACAACCTTTGTCTCCCTCCGGGAGACAACCTTTGTCTCCCTCCGGGAGACAACATTTGTCTCCCTCCGGGAGACAACATTTGTCTCCCTCCGGAAGACAACCTTTGTCTCCCTCCGGGAGACAACCTTTGTCTCCCTCCGGGAGACAACATTTGTCTCCCTCCGGGAGACAACCTTTGTCTCCCTCCGGGAGACAACATTTGTCTCCCTCCGGGAGACGACATTTGTCTCCCTCCGGGAGACAACCTTTGTCTCCCTCCGGGAGACAACATTTGTCTCCCTCCGGGAGACAACATTTGTCTCCCTCCGGGAGACAACATTTGTCTCCCTCCGGGAGACAACCTTTGTCTCCCTCCGGGAGATAACATTTGTCTCCCTCCGGGATACAACCTTTTTCTCCCTCCGGGAGACAACCTTTGTCTCCCTCCGGGAGACAACATTTGTCTCCCTCCGGGAGACAACATTTGTCTCCCTCCAAGAGACAACCTTTGTCTCCCTCCGGGAGACAACATTTGTCTCCCTCCGGGAGACAACATTTGTCTCCCTCTGTGAGACAAGCTGTCTCCTTCCGAGAGACAACATTTGTCTCCCTCCGGGAGACAACATTTGTCTCCCTCCGGGAGACAACATTTGTCTCCCTCCGGGAGACAACATTTGTTTCCCTCCGTGAGACAAGCTGTCTCCTTCCGAGAGACAACATTTGTCTCCCTCCGGGAGACAACATTTGTCTCCCTCCGGGAGACAACCTTTGTCTCCCTCCGGGAGACAACATTTGTCTCCCTCCGGGAGACAACATTTGTCTCCCTCCGGGAGACAACCTTTGTCTCCCTCCGGGAGACAACCTTTGTCTCCCTCCGGGAGACAACATTTGTCTCCCTCCGGGAGACAACATTTGTCTCCCTCCGGGAGACAACATTTGTCTCCCTCCGGGAGACAACATTTGTCTCCCTCCGGGAGACCAAACGGTCTCCCTCCGAGAGACAACATTTGTCTCCCTCCGGGAGACAACATTTATCTCCCTCCGGGAGACAACCTTTGTCTCCCTCCGGGAGACAACATTTGTCTCCCTCCGGGAGACCAAACGGTCTCCCTCCGAGAGACAACATTTGTCTCCCTCCGGGAGACAACATTTGTCTCCCTCCGGGAGACAACCATTGTCTCCCTCCGGGAGACCAAACTGTCTCCCTCCGGGAGACAACATTTGTCTCCCTCCGGGAGACAACATTTGTCTCCCTCCGGAAGACAACCTTTGTCTCCGTCCGGGAGACAACATTTGTCTCCCTCCGGGAGACAACATTTTTCTCCCTCCGGGAGACAACCATTGTCTCCCTCCGGGAGACCAAACTGTCTCCCTCCGGGAGACAACATTTGTCTCCCTCCGGGAGACAACCATTGTCTCCCTCCGGGAGACAACATTTGTCTCCCTCCGGGAGACAACCTTTGTCTCCCTCCGGGAGACAACCTTTGTCTCCCTCCGGGAGACAACATTTGTCTCCCTCCGGGAGACAACATTTGTCTCCCTCCGGGAGACAACCTTTGTCTCCCTCCGGGAGACAACATTTGTCTCCCTCCGGGAGACCAAACGGTCTCCCTCCGAGAGACAACATTTGTCTCCCTCCGGGAGACAACATTAGTCTCCCTCCGGGAGACCAAACTGTCTCCCTCCGGGAGACAACATTTGTCTCCCTCCGGGAGACAACATTTGTCTCCCTCCGGGAGACAACATTTGTCTCCCTCCGGGAGACAACATTTGTCTCCCTCCGGGAGACAACATTTGTCTCCCTCCGGGAGACAACCTTTGTCTCCCTCCGGGAGACAACCTTTGTCTCCCTCCGGGAGACAACATTTGTCTCCCTCCGGGAGACAACATTTGTCTCCCTCCGGGAGACAACATTTGTCTCCCTCCGGGAGACAACATTTGTCTCCCTCCGGGAGACAACCTTTGTCTCCCTCCGCGAGACAACCTTTGTCTCCCTCCGGGAGACAACATTTGTCTCCCTCCGGGAGACAACATTTGTCTCCCTCCGGGAGACAACATTTGTCTCCCTCCGGGAGACAACATTTGTCTCCCTCCGGGAGACAACCTTTGTCTCCCTCCGGGAGACAACCTTTGTCTCCCTCCGGGAGACAACATTTGTCTCCCTCCGGGAGACAACATTTGTCTCCCTCCGGGAGACAACATTTGTCTCCCTCCGGGAGACAACATTTGTCTCCCTCCGGGAGACAACCTTTGTCTCCCCCCGGGAGACAACCTTTGTCTCCCTCCGGGAGACAACCTTTGTCTCCCTCCGGGAGACAACATTTGTCTCCCTCCGGGAGACAACATTTGTCTCCCTCCGGGAGACAACATTTGTCTCCCTCCGGGAGACAACCTTTGTCTCCCTCCGGGAGACAACCTTTGTCTCCCTCCGGGAGACAACATTTGTCTCCCTCCGGGAGACAACATTTGTCTCCCTCCGGGAGACAACATTTGTCTCCCTCCGGGAGACAACATTTGTCTCCCTCCGGGAGACCAAACGGTCTCCCTCCGAGAGACAACATTTGTCTCCCTCCGGGAGACAACATTTATCTCCCTCCGGGAGACAACCTTTGTCTCCCTCCGGGAGACAACATTTGTCTCCCTCCGGGAGACCAAACGGTCTCCCTCCGAGAGACAACATTTGTCTCCCTCCGGGAGACAAATGTTGTCTCCCGGAGGGAGACAACCATTGTCTCCCTCCGGGAGACCAAACTGTCTCCCTCCGGGAGACAACATTTGTCTCCCTCCGGGAGACAACATTTGTCTCCCTCCGGAAGACAACCTTTGTCTCCGTCCGGGAGACAACATTTGTCTCCCTTCGGGAGACAACATTTGTCTCCCTCCGGGAGACAACCATTGTCTCCCTCCGGGAGACAACATTTGTCTCCCTCCGGGAGACAACCTTTGTCTCCCTCCGGGAGACAACCTTTGTCTCCCTCCGGGAGACAACATTTGTCTCCCTCCGGGAGACAACATTTGTCTCCCTCCGGGAGACAACCTTTGTCTCCCTCCGGGAGACAACATTTGTCTCCCTCCGGGAGACCAAACGGTCTCCCTCCGAGAGACAACATTTGTCTCCCTCCGGGAGACAACATTAGTCTCCCTCCGGGAGACCAAACTGTCTCCCTCCGGGAGACAACATTTGTCTCCCTCCGGGAGACAACATTTGTCTCCCTCCGGGAGACAACATTTGTCTCCCTCCGGGAGACAACCTTTGTCTCCCTCCGGGAGACAACCTTTGTCTCCCTCCGGGAGACAACATTTGTCTCCCTCCGGGAGACAACATTTGTCTCCCTCCGGGAGACAACATTTGTCTCCCTCCGGGAGACAACATTTGTCTCCCTCCGGGAGACAACCTTTGTCTCCCTCCGGGAGACAACCTTTGTCTCCCTCCGGGAGACAACATTTGTCTCCCTCCGGGAGACAACATTTGTCTCCCTCCGGGAGACAACATTTGTCTCCCTCCGGGAGACAACATTTGTCTCCCTCCGGGAGACCAAACTGTCTCCCTCCGGGAGACAACATTTGTCTCCCTCCGGGAGACAACATTTGTTTCCCTCCGTGAGACAAGCTGTCTCCTTCCGAGAGACAACATTTGTCTCCCTCCGGGAGACAACCTTTGTCTCCCTCCGGGAGACAACCTTTGTCTCCCTCCGGGAGACAACATTTGTCTCCCTCCGGGAGACAACATTTGTCTCCCTCTGGGAGACAACCTTTGTCTCCCTCCGGGAGACAACCTTTGTCTCCCTCCGGGAGACAACATTTGTCTCCCTCCGGGAGACAACCTTTGTCTCCCTCCGGGAGACAACATTTGTCTCCCTCCGGGAGACCAAACTGTCTCCCTCCGAGAGACAACATTTGTCTCCCTCCGGGAGACAACATTTTTCTCCCTCCGGTAGACAACCATTGTCTCCCTCCGGGAGACCAAACTGTCTCCCTCCGGGAGACAACATTTGTCTCCCTCCGGGAGACAACCTTTGTCTCCCTCCGGGAGACAACCTTTGTCTCCCTCCGGGAGACAACATTTGTCTCCCTCCGGGAGACAACATTTGTCTCCCTCCGGGAGACAACCTTTGTCTCCCTCCGGGAGACCAAACTGTCTCTCTCCGGGAGACAACCTTTGTCTCCCTCCGGGAGACAACATTTGTCTCCCTCCGGGAGACAACATTTGTCTCCCTCCGGGAGACAACATTTGTCTCCCTCCGAGAGACAACATTTGTCTCCCTCCGGGAGACAACATTTGTCTCCCTCCGGGAGACAACCATTGTCTCCCTCCGGGAGACCATACTGTCTCCCTCCGGGAGACAACATTTGTCTCCCTCCGGGAGACAACATTTGTCTCCCTCCGGGAGACAACATTTGTCTCCCTCTGGGAGACAACCTTTGTCTCCCTCCGGGAGACAACATTTGTCTCCCTCCGGGAGACAACATTTGTCTCCCTCCGGGAGACAACCTTTGTCTCCCTCCGGGAGACAACATTTGTCTCCCTCCGGGAGAAAACCTTTGTCTCCCTTCGGGAGACAACCTTTGTCTCCCTTCGGGAGACAACCTTTGTCTCCCTCCGGGAGACAACATTTGTCTCCCTCCGGGAGACAACCTTTGTCTCCCTCCGGGACACAACATTTGTCTCCTTCCGAGAGACAACATTTGTCTCCCTCCGGGAGACAACATTTGTCTCCCTCCGGGAGACAACCTTTGTCTCCCTCCGCGAGACAACATTTGTCTCCCTCCGGGAGACAACCTTTGTCTCCCTCCGGGAGACAACATTTGTCTCCCTCCGGGAGACAACCTTTGTCTCCCTTCGGGAGACAACCTTTGTCTCCCTCCGGGAGACAACATTTGTCTCCCTCCGGGAGACAACATTTGTCTCCCTCCGGGAGACAACCTTTGTCTCCCTCCGGGAGACAACATTTGTCTCCCTCCAGGAGACAACATTTGTTTTTTTTTTTATATAATCTCATAAAAATACAACAACTACACAATTACACAACTACACAACTACATAACTACGAAAGATTACAAAAAAAACGATGCCACAAGGAGAACGGAAATACATTTGTCTCCCTCCCTCCAAATGTCTTACAACATTTGTCTCCCTCCGGGAGACAACCTTTGTCTCCCTCCGGGAGACAACATTTGTCTCCCTCCGGGAGACCAAACGGTCTCCCTCCGAGAGACAACATTTGTCTCCCTCCGGGAGACAACATTTGTCTCCCTCCGGGAGACAACCTTTTTCTCCCTCCGGGAGACAACATTTGTCTCCCTCCCGGAGACAACATTTGTCTCCCTCCGGGAGACAACCTTTGTCTCCCTCCGGGAGACAACCTTTGTCTCCCTCCGGGAGACAACCTTTGTCTCCCTCCGGGAGACAACCTTTGTCTCCCTCCGGGAGACAACCTTTGTCTCCCTCCGAGAGACAACATTTGTCTCCCTCCGAGAGACAACATTTGTCTCCCTCCGGGAGACAATCATTGTCTCCCTCCGGGAGACAACCATTGTCTCCCTCCGGGAGACCAAACTGTCTCCCTCCGGGAGACAACCTTTCTCTCCCTCCAGGAGATAACATTTGTCTCCCTCCGGGATACAACCTTTGTCTCCCTCCGGGAGACAACCTTTGTCTCCCTCCGGGAGACAACCTTTGTCTCCCTCCGGGAGACAACATTTGTCTCCCTCCGGGAGACAACATTTGTCTCCCTCCGGAAGACAACCTTTGTCTCCCTCCGGGAGACAACCTTTGTCTCCCTCCGGGAGACAACATTTGTCTCCCTCCGGGAGACAACCTTTGTCTCCCTCCGGGAGACAACATTTGTCTCCCTCCGGGAGACAACATTTGTCTCCCTCCGGGAGACAACCTTTGTCTCCCTCCGGGAGACAACATTTGTCTCCCTCCGGGAGACAACATTTGTCTCCCTCCGGGAGACAACATTTGTCTCCCTCCGGGAGACAACCTTTGTCTCCCTCCGGGAGACAACATTTGTCTCCCTCCGGGAGACCAAACGGTCTCCCTCCGAGAGACAACATTTGTCTCCCTCCGGGAGACAACATTAGTCTCCCTCCGGGAGACCAAACTGTCTCCCTCCGGGAGACAACATTTGTCTCCCTCCGGGAGACAACATTTGTCTCCCTCCGGGAGACAACATTTGTCTCCCTCCGGGAGACAACCTTTGTCTCCCTCCGGGAGACAACCTTTGTCTCCCTCCGGGAGACAACATTTGTCTCCCTCCGGGAGACAACATTTGTCTCCCTCCGGGAGACAACATTTGTCTCCCTCCGGGAGACAACATTTGTCTCCCTCCGGGAGACAACCTTTGTCTCCCTCCGGGAGACAACCTTTGTCTCCCTCCGGGAGACAACATTTGTCTCCCTCCGGGAGACAACATTTGTCTCCCTCCGGGAGACAACATTTGTCTCCCTCCGGGAGACCAAACTGTCTCCCTCCGGGAGACAACATTTGTCTCCCTCCGGGAGACAACATTTGTTTCCCTCCGTGAGACAAGCTGTCTCCTTCCGAGAGACAACATTTGTCTCCCTCCGGGAGACAACCTTTGTCTCCCTCCGGGAGACAACCTTTGTCTCCCTCCGGGAGACAACATTTGTCTCCCTCCGGGAGACAACATTTGTCTCCCTCTGGGAGACAACCTTTGTCTCCCTCCGGGAGACAACCTTTGTCTCCCTCCGGGAGACAACATTTGTCTCCCTCCGGGAGACAACCTTTGTCTCCCTCCGGGAGACAACATTTGTCTCCCTCCGGGAGACCAAACTGTCTCCCTCCGAGAGACAACATTTGTCTCCCTCCGGGAGACAACATTTTTCTCCCTCCGGTAGACAACCATTGTCTCCCTCCGGGAGACCAAACTGTCTCCCTCCGGGAGACAACATTTGTCTCCCTCCGGGAGACAACCTTTGTCTCCCTCCGGGAGACAACCTTTGTCTCCCTCCGGGAGACAACATTTGTCTCCCTCCGGGAGACAACATTTGTCTCCCTCCGGGAGACAACCTTTGTCTCCCTCCGGGAGACCAAACTGTCTCTCTCCGGGAGACAACCTTTGTCTCCCTCCGGGAGACAACATTTGTCTCCCTCCGGGAGACAACATTTGTCTCCCTCCGGGAGACAACATTTGTCTCCCTCCGAGAGACAACATTTGTCTCCCTCCGGGAGACAACATTTGTCTCCCTCCGGGAGACAACCATTGTCTCCCTCCGGGAGACCATACTGTCTCCCTCCGGGAGACAACATTTGTCTCCCTCCGGGAGACAACATTTGTCTCCCTCCGGGAGACAACATTTGTCTCCCTCTGGGAGACAACCTTTGTCTCCCTCCGGGAGACAACATTTGTCTCCCTCCGGGAGACAACATTTGTCTCCCTCCGGGAGACAACCTTTGTCTCCCTCCGGGAGACAACATTTGTCTCCCTCCGGGAGACAACCTTTGTCTCCCTTCGGGAGACAACCTTTGTCTCCCTTCGGGAGACAACCTTTGTCTCCCTCCGGGAGACAACATTTGTCTCCCTCCGGGAGACAACCTTTGTCTCCCTCCGGGACACAACATTTGTCTCCTTCCGAGAGACAACATTTGTCTCCCTCCGGGAGACAACATTTGTCTCCCTCCGGGAGACAACCTTTGTCTCCCTCCGCGAGACAACATTTGTCTCCCTCCGGGAGACAACCTTTGTCTCCCTCCGGGAGACAACATTTGTCTCCCTCCGGGAGACAACCTTTGTCTCCCTTCGGGAGACAACCTTTGTCTCCCTCCGGGAGACAACATTTGTCTCCCTCCGGGAGACAACATTTGTCTCCCTCCGGGAGACAACCTTTGTCTCCCTCCGGGAGACAACATTTGTCTCCCTCCAGGAGACAACATTTGTTTTTTTTTTATATAATCTCATAAAAATACAACAACTACACAATTACACAACTACACAACTACATAACTACGAAAGATTACAAAAAAAACGATGCCACAAGGAGAACGGAAATACATTTGTCTCCCTCCCTCCAAATGTCTTACAACATTTGTCTCCCTCCGGGAGACAACATTTGTCTCCCTCCGGGAGACAACATTTGTCTCCCTCCGGGAGACAACCTTTGTCTCCCTCCGGGAGACAACATTTGTCTCCCTCCGGGAGACAACATTTGTCTCCCTCCGGGAGACAAATGTTGTCTCCCTCCGGGAGACAACCATTGTCTCCCTCCGGGAGACCAAACTGTCTCCCTCCGGGAGACAACATTTGTCTCCCTCCGGGAGACAACATTTGTCTCCTTCCGAGAGACAACATTTGTCTCCCTCCGTTAGACAACATTTGTCTCCCTCCGGGAGACAACCTTTGTCTCCCTCCGGGAGACAACATTTGTCTCCCTCCGGGAGCCAATCTTTGTCTCCCTTCGGGAGACAACCTTTGTCTCCCTCCGGGAGACAACATTTGTCTCCCTCCGGGAGACAACCTTTGTCTCCCTCCGGGAGACAACATTTGTCTCCCTCCGGGAGACCAAACGGTCTCCCTCCGAGAGACAACATTTGTCTCCCTCCGGGAGACAACATTTGTCTCCCCCGGGAGACAACCATTGTCTCCCTCCGGGAGACCATACTGTCTCCCTCCGGGAGACAACATTTGTCTCTTAACGGGAGACAACATTTGTCTCCCTCCGGGAGACAACATTTGTCTCCCTCCAGGAGACAACCTTTGTCTCCCTCCGGGAGACAACATTTGTCTCCCTCCGGGAGACAACATTTGTCTCCCTCCGGGAGACAACCTTTGTCTCCCTCCGGGAGACAACATTTGTCTCCCTCCGGGAGACAACCTTTGTCTCCCTTCGGGAGACAACCTTTGTCTCCCTTCGGGAGACAACCTTTGTCTCCCTCCGGGAGACAACATTTGTCTCCCTCCGGGAGACAACCTTTGTCTCCCTCCGGGACACAACATTTGTCTCCTTCCGAGAGACAACATTTGTCTCCCTCCGGGAGACAACATTTGTCTCCCTCCGGGAGACAACCTTTGTCTCCCTCCGCGAGACAACATTTGTCTCCCTCCGGGAGACAACCTTTGTCTCCCTCCGGGAGACAACATTTGTCTCCCTCCGGGAGACAACCTTTGTCTCCCTTCGGGAGACAACCTTTGTCTCCCTCCGGGAGACAACATTTGTCTCCCTCCGGGAGACAACATTTGTCTCCCTCCGGGAGACAACATTTGTCTCCCTCCGGGAGACAACCTTTGTCTCCCTCCGGGAGACAACATTTGTCTCCCTCCAGGAGACAACATTTGTTTTTTTTTTTATATAATCTCATAAAAATACAACAACTACACAATTACACAACTACACAACTACATAACTACGAAAGATTACAAAAAAAACGATGCCACAAGGAGAACGGAAATACATTTGTCTCCCTCCCTCCAAATGTCTTACAACATTTGTCTCCCTCCGGGAGACAACCTTTGTCTCCCTCCGGGAGACAACATTTGTCTCCCTCCGGGAGACCAAACGGTCTCCCTCCGAGAGACAACATTTGTCTCCCTCCGGGAGACAAATGTTGTCTCCCGGAGGGAGACAACCATTGTCTCCCTCCGGGAGACCAAACTGTCTCCCTCCGGGAGACAACATTTTTCTCCCTCCGGTAGACAACCATTGTCTCCCTCCGGGAGACCAAACTGTCTCCCTCCGGGAGACAACATTTGTCTCCCTCCGGGAGACAACCTTTGTCTCCCTCCGGGAGACAACCTTTGTCTCCCTCCGGGAGACAACATTTGTCTCCCTCCGGGAGACAACCTTTGTCTCCCTCCGGGAGACAACCTTTGTCTCCCTCCGGGAGACAACATTTGTCTCCCTCCGGGAGACAACATTTGTCTCCCTCCGGGAGACAACCTTTGTCTCCCTCCGGGAGACAACATTTGTCTCCCTCCGGGAGACCAAACGGTCTCCCTCCGAGAGACAACATTTGTCTCCCTCCGGGAGACAACATTAGTCTCCCTCCGGGAGACCAAACTGTCTCCCTCCGGGAGACAACATTTGTCTCCCTCCGGGAGACAACATTTGTCTCCCTCCGGGAGACAACATTTGTCTCCCTCCGGGAGACAACCTTTGTCTCCCTCCGGGAGACAACCTTTGTCTCCCTCCGGGAGACAACATTTGTCTCCCTCCGGGAGACAACATTTGTCTCCCTCCGGGAGACAACATTTGTCTCCCTCCGGGAGACAACATTTGTCTCCCTCCGGGAGACAACCTTTGTCTCCCTCCGGGAGACAACCTTTGTCTCCCTCCGGGAGACAACATTTGTCTCCCTCCGGGAGACAACATTTGTCTCCCTCCGGGAGACAACATTTGTCTCCCTCCGGGAGACAACATTTGTCTCCCTCCGGGAGACCAAACTGTCTCCCTCCGGGAGACAACATTTGTCTCCCTCCGGGAGACAACATTTGTTTCCCTCCGTGAGACAAGCTGTCTCCTTCCGAGAGACAACATTTGTCTCCCTCCGGGAGACAACCTTTGTCTCCCTCCGGGAGACAACCTTTGTCTCCCTCCGGGAGACAACATTTGTCTCCCTCCGGGAGACAACATTTGTCTCCCTCTGGGAGACAACCTTTGTCTCCCTCCGGGAGACAACCTTTGTCTCCCTCCGGGAGACAACATTTGTCTCCCTCCGGGAGACAACCTTTGTCTCCCTCCGGGAGACAACATTTGTCTCCCTCCGGGAGACCAAACTGTCTCCCTCCGAGAGACAACATTTGTCTCCCTCCGGGAGACAACATTTTTCTCCCTCCGGTAGACAACCATTGTCTCCCTCCGGGAGACCAAACTGTCTCCCTCCGGGAGACAACATTTGTCTCCCTCCGGGAGACAACCTTTGTCTCCCTCCGGGAGACAACCTTTGTCTCCCTCCGGGAGACAACATTTGTCTCCCTCCGGGAGACAACATTTGTCTCCCTCCGGGAGACAACCTTTGTCTCCCTCCGGGAGACCAAACTGTCTCTCTCCGGGAGACAACCTTTGTCTCCCTCCGGGAGACAACATTTGTCTCCCTCCGGGAGACAACATTTGTCTCCCTCCGGGAGACAACATTTGTCTCCCTCCGAGAGACAACATTTGTCTCCCTCCGGGAGACAACATTTGTCTCCCTCCGGGAGACAACCATTGTCTCCCTCCGGGAGACCATACTGTCTCCCTCCGGGAGACAACATTTGTCTCCCTCCGGGAGACAACATTTGTCTCCCTCCGGGAGACAACATTTGTCTCCCTCTGGGAGACAACCTTTGTCTCCCTCCGGGAGACAACATTTGTCTCCCTCCGGGAGACAACATTTGTCTCCCTCCGGGAGACAACCTTTGTCTCCCTCCGGGAGACAACATTTGTCTCCCTCCGGGAGACAACCTTTGTCTCCCTTCGGGAGACAACCTTTGTCTCCCTTCGGGAGACAACCTTTGTCTCCCTCCGGGAGACAACATTTGTCTCCCTCCGGGAGACAACCTTTGTCTCCCTCCGGGACACAACATTTGTCTCCTTCCGAGAGACAACATTTGTCTCCCTCCGGGAGACAACATTTGTCTCCCTCCGGGAGACAACCTTTGTCTCCCTCCGCGAGACAACATTTGTCTCCCTCCGGGAGACAACCTTTGTCTCCCTCCGGGAGACAACATTTGTCTCCCTCCGGGAGACAACCTTTGTCTCCCTTCGGGAGACAACCTTTGTCTCCCTCCGGGAGACAACATTTGTCTCCCTCCGGGAGACAACATTTGTCTCCCTCCGGGAGACAACCTTTGTCTCCCTCCGGGAGACAACATTTGTCTCCCTCCAGGAGACAACATTTGTTTTTTTTTTATATAATCTCATAAAAATACAACAACTACACAATTACACAACTACACAACTACATAACTACGAAAGATTACAAAAAAAACGATGCCACAAGGAGAACGGAAATACATTTGTCTCCCTCCCTCCAAATGTCTTACAACATTTGTCTCCCTCCGGGAGACAACCTTTGTCTCCCTCCGGGAGACAACATTTGTCTCCCTCCGGGAGACAACATTTGTCTCCCTCCGGGAGACAACCTTTGTCTCCCTCCGGGAGACAACATTTGTCTCCCTCCGGGAGACAACATTTGTCTCCCTCCGGGAGACAAATGTTGTCTCCCTCCGGGAGACAACCATTGTCTCCCTCCGGGAGACCAAACTGTCTCCCTCCGGGAGACAACATTTGTCTCCCTCCGGGAGACAACATTTGTCTCCTTCCGAGAGACAACATTTGTCTCCCTCCGTTAGACAACATTTGTCTCCCTCCGGGAGACAACCTTTGTCTCCCTCCGGGAGACAACATTTGTCTCCCTCCGGGAGCCAATCTTTGTCTCCCTTCGGGAGACAACCTTTGTCTCCCTCCGGGAGACAACATTTGTCTCCCTCCGGGAGACAACCTTTGTCTCCCTCCGGGAGACAACATTTGTCTCCCTCCGGGAGACCAAACGGTCTCCCTCCGAGAGACAACATTTGTCTCCCTCCGGGAGACAACATTTGTCTCCCCCGGGAGACAACCATTGTCTCCCTCCGGGAGACCATACTGTCTCCCTCCGGGAGACAACATTTGTCTCTTAACGGGAGACAACATTTGTCTCCCTCCGGGAGACAACATTTGTCTCCCTCCAGGAGACAACATTTGTCTCCCTCCGGGAGACAACTTTTGTCTCCCTCCGGGAGACACCATTTGTCTCCCTCCGGGAGACAACATTTGTCTCCCTCCGGGAGACAACCTTTGTCTCCCTCCGTGAGACAAGCTGTCTCCTTCCGAGAGACAACATTTGTCTCCCTCCGGGAGACAACCTTTGTCTCCCTCCGGGATACAACTTTTGTCTCCCTCCGGGAGACAACATTTGTTTCCCTCCGGGAGACAACATTTATCTCCCTCCGGGAGACAACATTTGTCTCCCTCCGGGAGACAACCTTTGTCACCCTCCGGGAGACAACATTTGTCTCCCTCCGGGAGACCAAACTGTCTCCCTCCGAGAGACAACATTTGTCTCCCTCCGGGAGACAACATTTGTCTCCCTCCGGGAGACAACATTTGTCTCCCTCCGGGAGACCAAACGGTCTCCCTCCGAGAGACAACATTTGTCTCCCAACGGGAGACAACATTTGTCTCCCCCGGGAGACAACCATTGTCTCCCTCCGGGAGACCATACTGTCTCCCTCCGGGAGACAACATTTGTCTCTTAACGGGAGACAACATTTGTCTCCCTCCGGGAGACAACATTTGTCTCCCTCCAGGAGACAACATTTGTCTCCCTCCGGGAGACAACTTTTGTCTCCCTCCGGGAGACACCATTTGTCTCCCTCCGGGAGACAACATTTGTCTCCCTCCGGGAGACAACCTTTGTCTCCCTCCGTGAGACAAGCTGTCTCCTTCCGAGAGACAACATTTGTCTCCCTCCGGGAGACAACCTTTGTCTCCCTCCGGGATACAACTTTTGTCTCCCTCCGGGAGACAACATTTGTTTCCCTCCGGGAGACAACATTTATCTCCCTCCGGGAGACAACATTTGTCTCCCTCCGGGAGACAACCTTTGTCTCCCTCCGGGAGACCAAACTGTCTCCCTCCGAGAGACAACATTTGTCTCCCTCCGGGAGACAACATTTGTCTCCCTCCGGGAGACAACATTTGTCTCCCTCCGGGAGACCAAACGGTCTCCCTCCGAGAGACAACATTTGTCTCCCTCCGGGAGACAACATTTGTCTCCCCCGGGAGACAACCATTGTCTCCCTCCGGGAGACCATACTGTCTCCCTCCGGGAGACAACATTTGTCTCTTAACGGGAGACAACATTTGTCTCCCTCCGGGAGACAACATTTGTCTCCCTCCAGGAGACAACATTTGTCTCCCTCCGGGAGACAAATTTTGTCTCCCTCCGGGAGACACCATTTGTCTCCCTCCGGGAGACAACATTTGTCTCCCTCCGGGAGACAACCTTTGTCTCCCTCCGTGAGACAAGCTGTCTCCTTCCGAGAGACAACATTTGTCTCCCTCCGGGAGACAACCTTTGTCTCCCTCCGGGATACAACTTTTGTCTCCCTCCGGGAGACAACATTTGTTTCCCTCCGGGAGACAACATTTATCTCCCTCCGGGAGACAACATTTGTCTCCCTCCGGGAGACAACCTTTGTCACCCTCCGGGAGACAACATTTGTCTCCCTCCGGGAGACCAAACTGTCTCCCTCCGAGAGACAACATTTGTCTCCCTCCGGGAGACAACATTTGTCTCCCTCCGGGAGACAACATTTGTCTCCCTCCGGGAGACCAAACGGTCTCCCTCCGAGAGACAACATTTGTCTCCCAACGGGAGACAACATTTGTCTCCCCCGGGAGACAACCATTGTCTCCCTCCGGGAGACCATACTGTCTCCCTCCGGGAGACAACATTTGTCTCTTAACGGGAGACAACATTTGTCTCCCTCCGGGAGACAACATTTGTCTCCCTCCAGGAGACAACATTTGTCTCCCTCCGGGAGACAACTTTTGTCTCCCTCCGGGAGACACCATTTGTCTCCCTCCGGGAGACAACATTTGTCTCCCTCCGGGAGACAACCTTTGTCTCCCTCCGTGAGACAAGCTGTCTCCTTCCGAGAGACAACATTTGTCTCCCTCCGGGAGACAACCTTTGTCTCCCTCCGGGATACAACTTTTGTCTCCCTCCGGGAGACAACATTTGTTTCCCTCCGGGAGACAACATTTATCTCCCTCCGGGAGACAACATTTGTCTCCCTCCGGGAGACAACCTTTGTCACCCTCCGGGAGACAACATTTGTCTCCCTCCGGGAGACCAAACTGTCTCCCTCCGAGAGACAACATTTGTCTCCCTCCGGGAGACAACATTTGTCTCCCTCCGGGAGACAACCTTTGTCTCCCTCCGGGAGACAACATTTGTCTCCCTCCGAGAGACAACATTTGTCTCCTTCCGGGAGACAACATTTGTCTCCCTCCGGGAGACAACCATTGTCTCTCTCCGGGAGACCAAACTGTCTCCCTCCGGGAGACAACATTTGTCTCCCTCCGGGAGACAACCTTTGTCTCCCTCCGGGAGACAACCTTTGTCTCTCTCCGGGAGACAACATTTGTCTCCCTCCGGGAGACCAAACTGTCTCCCTCCGAGAGACAACATTTGTCTCCCTCCGGGAGACAACATTTGAATCCCTCCGGGAGACAACCATTGTCTCCCTCCGGGAGACCATACTGTCTCCCTCCGGGAGACAACATTTGTCTCTTAACGGGAGACAACATTTGTCTCCCTCCGGGAGACAACATTTGTCTCCCTCCAGGAGACAACATTTGTCTCCCTCCGGGAGACAACTTTTGTCTCCCTCCGGGAGGCAACATTTGTCTCCCTCCGGGAGACAACATTTGTCTCCCTCCGGGAGACAACCTTTGTCTACCTCCGTGAGACAAGCTGTCTCCTTCCGAGAGACAACATTTGTCTCCCTCCGGGAGACAACCTTTGTCTCCCTCCGGGATACAACTTTTGTCTCCCTCCGGGAGACAACATTTGTTTCCCTCCGGGAGACAACATTTATCTCCCTCCGGGAGACAACATTTGTCTCCCTCCGGGAGACAACCTTTGTCTCCCTCCGGGAGACAACATTTGTCTCCCTCCGGGAGACCAAACTGTCTCCCTCCGAGAGACAACATTTGTCTCCCTCCGGGAGACAACATTTGTCTCCCTCCGGGAGACAACCATTGTCTCCCTCCGGGAGACCAAACTGTCTCCCTCCGGGAGACAACCATTGTCTCCCTCCGGGAGACCAAACTGTCTCCCTCCGGGAGACAACATTTGTCTCCCTCCAGACAACCTTTGTCTCCCTCCGGGAGACAACCTTTGTCTCCCTCTGGGAGACAACATTTGTCTCTTAACGGGAGACAACATTTGTCTCCCTCCGTGAGACAACATTTGTCTCCCTCCAGGAGACAACATTTGTCTCCCTCCGGGAGACAACCTTTGTCTCCCTCCGGGAGACAACATTTGTCTCCCTCCGGGAGACAACATTTGTCTCCCTCCGGGAGACAACCTTTGTCTCCCTCCGTGAGACAAGCTGTCTCCTTCCGAGAGACAACATTTGTCTCCCTCCGGGAAACAACATTTGTCTCCCTCCGGGAGACAACATTTGCCTCCCTCCGGGAGACAACATTTGTCTCCCTCCGGGAGACAACATTTGTCTCCCTCCGGGAGACAACATTTGTTTCCCTCCGGGAGACAACATTTGTCTCCCTCCGGGAGACCAAACTGTCTCCCTCCGAGAGACAACATTTGTCTCCCTCCGGGAGACAACATTTTTCTCCCTCCGGGAGACAACCTTTGTCTCCCTCCGGGAGACAACCTTTGTCTCCCTCCGGGAGACAACATTTGTCTCCCTCCGGGAGACCAAACTGTCTCCCTCCGAGAGACAACATTTGTCTCCCTTCGGGAGACAACATTTGTCTCCCCCCGGGAGACAACCATTGTCTCCCTCCGGGAGACCATACTGTCTCCCTCCGGGAGACAACATTTGTCTCCCAACGGGAGACAACATTTGTCTCCCTCCGGGAGACAACATTTGTCTCCCTCCAGGAGACAACATTTGTCTCCCTCCGGGAGACAACATTTGTCTCCCTCCGGGAGACAACCTTTGTCTCCCTTCGGGAGACAACCTTTGTCTCTCTCCGGGAGACAACATTTGTCTCCCTCCGGGAGACAACATTTGTCTCCCTCCGGGAGACAACATTTGTTTCCCTCCGGGAGACAACATTTGTCTCCCTCCGGGAGACCAAACTGTCTCCCTCCGAGAGACAACATTTGTCTCCCTCCGGGAGACAACATTTTCCTCCCTCCGGGAGACAACCTTTGTCTCCCTCCGGGAGACAACATTTGTCTCCCTCCGTGAGACAAGCTGTCTCCTTCCGAGAGACAACATTTGTCTCCCTCCGAGAGACAACATTTGTCTCCCTCCGGGAAACAACATTTGTCTCCCTCCGGGAGACAACATTTGTCTCCCTCCGGGAGACAACATTTGTCTCCCTCCGGGAGACAACATTTGTTTCCCTCCGGGAGACAACATTTGTCTCCCTCCGGGAGACAACATTTGTCTCCCTCCGGGAGACCAAACTGTCTCCCTCCGAGAGACAACATTTGTCTCCCTCCGGGAGACAACATTTTTCTCCCTCCGGGAGACAACCATTGTCTCCCTCCGGGAGACCAAACTGTCTCCCTCCGGGAGACAACATTTGTCTCCCTCCGGGAGACAACCTTTGTCTCCCTCCGGGAGACAACCTTTGTCTCCCTCCGGGAGACAACATTTGTCTCCCTCCGGGAGACAACATTTGTCTCCCTCCGGGAGACAACCATTGTCTCCCTCCGAGAGACAACATTTGTCTCCCTCCGGGAGACAACCTTTGTCTCCCTCCGGGAGACAACATTTGTCTCCCTCCGGGAGACCAAACTGTCTCCCTCCGAGAGACAACATTTGTCTCCCTCCGGGAGACAACATTTGTCTCCCTCCGGGAGACAACCATTGTCTCCCTCCGGGAGACCATACTGTCTCCCTCCGGGAGACAACATTTGTCTCCCTCCGGGAGACAACATTTGTTTCCCTCCGTGAGACAAGCTGTCTCCTTCCGAGAGACAACATTTGTCTCCCTCCGGGAGACAACCTTTGTCTCCCTCCGGGAGACAACTTTTGTCTCCCTCCGGGAGACAACATTTGTTTCCCACCGGGAGACAACATTTATCTCCCTCCGGGAGACAACATTTGTCTCCCTCCGGGAGACAACCTTTGTCTCCCTCCGGGAGACAACATTTGTCTCCCTCCGGGAGACCAAACTGTCTCCCTCCGAGAGACAACATTTGTCGCCCTCCGGGAGACAACATTTGTCTCCCTCCGGGAGACAACCATTGTCTCCCTCCGGGAGACCATACTGTCTCCCTCCGGGAGACAACATTTGTCTCTTAACAGGAGACAACATTTGTCTCCCTCCGGGAGACAACATTTGTCTCCCTCCGGGATACAACATTTGTTTCCCTCCGGGAGACAACATTTGTCTCCCTCCGGGAGACCAAACTGTCTCCCTCCGAGAGACAACATTTGTCTCCCTCCGGGAGACAACATTTTTCTCCCTCCGGGAGACAACCATTGTCTCCCTCCGGGAGACCAAACTGTCTCCCTCCGGGAGACAACATTTGTCTCCCTCCGGGAGACAACCTTTGTCTCCCTCCGGGAGACAACCTTTGTCTCCCTCCGAGAGACAACATTTGTCTCCCTCCGGGAGACAACATTTGTCTCCCTCCGGGAGACAACCTTTGTCTCCCTCCGTGAGACAAGCTGTCTCCTTCCGAGAGACAACATTTGTCTCCCTCCGGGAGACAACCTTTGTCTCCCTCCGGGATACAACTTTTGTCTCCCTCCGGGAGACAACATTTGTTTCCCTCCGGGAGACAACATTTATCTCCCTCCGGGAGACAACATTTGTTTCCCTCCGGGAGACAACCTTTGTCTCCCTCCGGGAGACAACATTTGTCTCCCTCCGGGAGACCAAACTGTCTCCCTCCGAGAGACAACATTTGTCTCCCTCCGGGAGACAACATTTGTCTCCCTCCGGGAGACAACCATTGTCTCCCTCCGGGAGACCAAACTGTCTCCCTCCGGAAGACAACATTTGTCTCCCTCCGGGAGACAACCTTTGTCTCCCTCCGGGAGACAACCTTTGTCTCCCTCCGGGAGACAACATTTGTCTCCCTCCGGGAGACCAAACTGTCTCCCTCCGAGAGACAACATTTGTCTCCCTCCGGGAGACAACATTTGTCTCCCTCCGGGAGACAACCATTGTCTCCCTCCGGGAGACCATACTGTCTCCCTCCGGGAGACAACATTTGTCTCTTAACGGGAGACAACATTTGTCTCCCTCCGAGAGACAACATTTGTCTCCCTCCGGGAGACAACATTTGTCTCCCTCCGGGAGACAACCATTGTCTCCCTCCGGGAGACCATACTGTCTCCCTCCGGGAGACAACATTTGTCTCCCTCCGGGAGACAACTTTTGTTTCCCTCCGTGAGACAAGCTGTCTCCTTCCGAGAGACAACATTTGTCTCCCTCCGGGAGACAACCTTTGTCTCCCTCCGGGAGACAACTTTTGTCTCCCTCCGGGAGACAACATTTGTTTCCCTCCGGGAGACAACATTTATCTCCCTCCGGGAGACAACATTTGTCTCCCTCCGGGAGACAACCTTTGTCTCCCTCCGAGAGACAACATTTGTCTCCCTCCGGGAGGCCAAACTGTCTCCCTCCGAGAGACAACATTTGTCTCCCTCCGGGAGACAACATTTGTCTCCCTCCGGGAGACAACCATTGTCTCCCTCCGGGAGACCATACTGTCTCCCTCCGGGAGACAACATTTGTCTCTTAACGGGAGACAACATTTGTCTCCCTCCGGGAGACAACATTTGTCTCCCTCCGGGAGACAACATTTGTCTCCCTCCGGGAGACAACATTTGTCTCCCTCCGGGAGACAACATTTGTCTCCCTCCGGGAGACAACATTTGTTTCCCTCCGGGAGACAACATTTGTCTCCCTCCGGGAGACCAAACTGTCTCCCTCCGAGAGACAACATTTGTCGCCCTCCGGGAGACAACATTTGTCTCCCTCCAGACAACCTTTGTCTCCCTCCGGGAGACAACCTTTGTCTCCCTCTGGGAGACAACATTTGTCTCTTAACGGGAGACAACATTTGTCTCCCTCCGTGAGACAACATTTGTCTCCCTCCAGGAGACAACATTTGTCTCCCTCCGGGAGACAACCTTTGTCTCCCTCCGGGAGACAACATTTGTCTCCCTCCGGGAGACAACATTTGTCTCCCTCCGGGAGACAACCTTTGTCTCCCTCCGTGAGACAAGCTGTCTCCTTCCGAGAGACAACATTTGTCTCCCTCCGGGAAACAACATTTGTCTCCCTCCGGGAGACAACATTTGCCTCCCTCCGGGAGACAACATTTGTCTCCCTCCGGGAGACAACATTTGTCTCCCTCCGGGAGACAACATTTGTTTCCCTCCGGGAGACAACATTTGTCTCCCTCCGGGAGACAACCTTTGTCTCCCTTCGGGAGACAACCTTTGTCTCTCTCCGGGAGACAACATTTGTCTCCCTCCGGGAGACAACATTTGTCTCCCTCCGGGAGACAACATTTGTTTCCCTCCGGGAGACAACATTTGTCTCCCTCCGGGAGACCAAACTGTCTCCCTCCGAGAGACAACATTTGTCTCCCTCCGGGAGACAACATTTTCCTCCCTCCGGGAGACAACCTTTGTCTCCCTCCGGGAGACAACATTTGTCTCCCTCCGTGAGACAAGCTGTCTCCTTCCGAGAGACAACATTTGTCTCCCTCTGGGAAACAACATTTGTCTCCCTCCGGGAGACAAGCTGTCTCCTTCCGAGAGACAACATTTGTCTCCCTCCGGGAAACAACATTTGTCTCCCTCCGGGAGACAACATTTGTCTCCCTCCGGGAGACAACATTTGTCTCCCTCC
Organism: Aurelia sp. 4 Dawson et al 2005; assembly: GCA_964019985.1. Taxonomy (NCBI): domain Eukaryota; kingdom Metazoa; phylum Cnidaria; class Scyphozoa; order Semaeostomeae; family Ulmaridae; genus Aurelia; species Aurelia sp. 4 Dawson et al 2005. The sequence continues at coordinate 1,112,494 of OZ026509.1, read as the reverse complement.
GGGAGACAACATTTGTTTCCCTCCGGGAGACAACATTTGTCTCCCTCCGGGAGACAACATTTGTCTCCCTCCGGGAGACCAAACTGTCTCCCTCCGAGAGACAACATTTGTCTCCCTCCGGGAGACAACATTTTTCTCCCTCCGGGAGACAACCATTGTCTCCCTCCGGGAGACCAAACTGTCTCCCTCCGGGAGACAACATTTGTCTCCCTCCGGGAGACAACCTTTGTCTCCCTCCGGGAGACAACCTTTGTCTCCCTCCGGGAGACAACATTTGTCTCCCTCCGGGAGACAACATTTGTCTCCCTCCGGGAGACAACCATTGTCTCCCTCCGAGAGACAACATTTGTCTCCCTCCGGGAGACAACCTTTGTCTCCCTCCGGGAGACAACATTTGTCTCCCTCCGGGAGACCAAACTGTCTCCCTCCGAGAGACAACATTTGTCTCCCTCCGGGAGACAACATTTGTCTCCCTCCGGGAGACAACCATTGTCTCCCTCCGGGAGACCATACTGTCTCCCTCCGGGAGACAACATTTGTCTCCCTCCGGGAGACAACATTTGTTTCCCTCCGTGAGACAAGCTGTCTCCTTCCGAGAGACAACATTTGTCTCCCTCCGGGAGACAACCTTTGTCTCCCTCCGGGAGACAACTTTTGTCTCCCTCCGGGAGACAACATTTGTTTCCCACCGGGAGACAACATTTATCTCCCTCCGGGAGACAACATTTGTCTCCCTCCGGGAGACAACCTTTGTCTCCCTCCGGGAGACAACATTTGTCTCCCTCCGGGAGACCAAACTGTCTCCCTCCGAGAGACAACATTTGTCGCCCTCCGGGAGACAACATTTGTCTCCCTCCGGGAGACAACCATTGTCTCCCTCCGGGAGACCATACTGTCTCCCTCCGGGAGACAACATTTGTCTCTTAACAGGAGACAACATTTGTCTCCCTCCGGGAGACAACATTTGTCTCCCTCCGGGAGACAACATTTGTTTCCCTCCGGGAGACAACATTTGTCTCCCTCCGGGAGACCAAACTGTCTCCCTCCGAGAGACAACATTTGTCTCCCTCCGGGAGACAACATTTTTCTCCCTCCGGGAGACAACCATTGTCTCCCTCCGGGAGACCAAACTGTCTCCCTCCGGGAGACAACATTTGTCTCCCTCCGGGAGACAACCTTTGTCTCCCTCCGGGAGACAACCTTTGTCTCCCTCCGAGAGACAACATTTGTCTCCCTCCGGGAGACAACATTTGTCTCCCTCCGGGAGACAACCTTTGTCTCCCTCCGTGAGACAAGCTGTCTCCTTCCGAGAGACAACATTTGTCTCCCTCCGGGAGACAACCTTTGTCTCCCTCCGGGATACAACTTTTGTCTCCCTCCGGGAGACAACATTTGTTTCCCTCCGGGAGACAACATTTATCTCCCTCCGGGAGACAACATTTGTTTCCCTCCGGGAGACAACCTTTGTCTCCCTCCGGGAGACAACATTTGTCTCCCTCCGGGAGACCAAACTGTCTCCCTCCGAGAGACAACATTTGTCTCCCTCCGGGAGACAACATTTGTCTCCCTCCGGGAGACAACCATTGTCTCCCTCCGGGAGACCAAACTGTCTCCCTCCGGAAGACAACATTTGTCTCCCTCCGGGAGACAACCTTTGTCTCCCTCCGGGAGACAACCTTTGTCTCCCTCCGGGAGACAACATTTGTCTCCCTCCGGGAGACCAAACTGTCTCCCTCCGAGAGACAACATTTGTCTCCCTCCGGGAGACAACATTTGTCTCCCTCCGGGAGACAACCATTGTCTCCCTCCGGGAGACCATACTGTCTCCCTCCGGGAGACAACATTTGTCTCTTAACGGGAGACAACATTTGTCTCCCTCCGAGAGACAACATTTGTCTCCCTCCGGGAGACAACATTTGTCTCCCTCCGGGAGACAACCATTGTCTCCCTCCGGGAGACCATACTGTCTCCCTCCGGGAGACAACATTTGTCTCCCTCCGGGAGACAACTTTTGTTTCCCTCCGTGAGACAAGCTGTCTCCTTCCGAGAGACAACATTTGTCTCCCTCCGGGAGACAACCTTTGTCTCCCTCCGGGAGACAACTTTTGTCTCCCTCCGGGAGACAACATTTGTTTCCCTCCGGGAGACAACATTTATCTCCCTCCGGGAGACAACATTTGTCTCCCTCCGGGAGACAACCTTTGTCTCCCTCCGAGAGACAACATTTGTCTCCCTCCGGGAGGCCAAACTGTCTCCCTCCGAGAGACAACATTTGTCTCCCTCCGGGAGACAACATTTGTCTCCCTCCGGGAGACAACCATTGTCTCCCTCCGGGAGACCATACTGTCTCCCTCCGGGAGACAACATTTGTCTCTTAACGGGAGACAACATTTGTCTCCCTCCGGGAGACAACATTTGTCTCCCTCCGGGAGACAACATTTGTCTCCCTCCGGGAGACAACATTTGTCTCCCTCCGGGAGACAACATTTGTCTCCCTCCGGGAGACAACATTTGTTTCCCTCCGGGAGACAACATTTGTCTCCCTCCGGGAGACCAAACTGTCTCCCTCCGAGAGACAACATTTGTCGCCCTCCGGGAGACAACATTTGTCTCCCTCCGGGAGACAACCATTGTCTCCCTCCGGGAGACCATACTGTCTCCCTCCGGGAGACAACATTTGTCTCTTAACAGGAGACAACATTTGTCTCCCTCCGGGAGACAACATTTGTCTCCCTCCGGGAGACAACATTTGTCTCCCTCCGGGAGACAACATTTGTCTCCCTCCGGGAGACAACATTTGTTTCCCTCCGGGAGACAACATTTGTCTCCCTCCGGGAGACCAAACTGTCTCCCTCCGAGAGACAACATTTGTCTCCCTCCGGGAGACAACATTTTTCTCCCTCCGGGAGACAACCATTGTCTCCCTCCGGGAGACCAAACTGTCTCCCTCCGGGAGACAACATTTGTCTCCCTCCGGGAGACAACCTTTGTCTCCCTCCGGGAGACAACCTTTGTCTCCCTCCGAGAGACAACATTTGTCTCCCTCCGGGAGACAACATTTGTCTCCCTCCGGGAGACAACCTTTGTCTCCCTCCGTGAGACAAGCTGTCTCCTTCCGAGAGACAACATTTGTCTCCCTCCGGGAGACAACCTTTGTCTCCCTCCGGGATACAACTTTTGTCTCCCTCCGGGAGACAACATTTGTTTCCCTCCGGGAGACAACATTTATCTCCCTCCGGGAGACAACATTTGTCTCCCTCCGGGAGACAACCTTTGTCTCCCTCCGGGAGACAACATTTGTCTCCCTCCGGGAGACAACATTTGTCTCCCTCCGGGAGACAACCTTTGTCTCCCTCCGTGAGACAAGCTGTCTCCTTCCGAGAGACAACATTTGTCTCCCTCCGGGAGACAACATTTGTCTCCCTCCGGGAGACAACATTTGTCTCCCTCCGGGAGACAACATTTGTCTCCCTCCGGGAGACAACATTTGTCTCCCTCCGGGAGACAACATTTGTTTCCCTCCGGGAGACAACATTTGTCTCCCTCCGGGAGACAACATTTTTCTCCCTCCGGGAGACAACCATTGTCTCCCTCCGGGAGACCAAACTGTCTCCCTCCGGGAGACAACATTTGTCTCCCTCCGGGAGACAACCTTTGTCTCCCTCCGGGAGACAACCTTTGTCTCCCTCCGGGAGACAACATTTGTCTCCCTCCGGGAGACAACCTTTGTCTCCCTCCGGGAGACAACATTTGTCTCCTTCCGAGAGACAACATTTGTCTCCCTCCGGGAGACAACATTTGTCTCCCTCCGGGAGACAACCTTTGTCTCCCTCCGGGAGACAACCTTTGTCTTCCTCCGGGAGACAACAATTGTCTCCCTCCGGGAGACAACATTTGTCTCTCTCCGGGAGACCAAACTGTCTCCCTCCGGGAGACAACATTTGTCTCCCTCCGGAAGACCAAACTATCTCCCTCCGAGAGACAACATTTGTCTCCCTCCGGGAGACAACATTTGTCTCCCTCCGGGAGACAACATTTGTCTCCCTCCGGGAGACAACCTTTGTCTCCCTCTGGGAGACAACATTTGTCTCCCTCCGGGAGACAACATTTGTCTCCCTCCGGGAGACAACATTTGTTTCCCTCCGGGAGACAACATTTGTCTCCCTCCGGGAGACCAAACTGTCTCCCTCCGAGAGACAACATTTGTCTCCCTCCGGGAGACAACATTTTTCTCCCTCCGGGAGACAACCATTGTCTCCCTCCGGGAGACCAAACTGTCTCCCTCCGGGAGACAACATTTGTCTCTCTCCGGGAGACAACCTTTGTCTCCCTCCGGGAGACAACCTTTGTCTCCCTCCGGGAGACAACATTTGTCTCCCTGCGGGAGACCAAACTGTCTCCCTCCGAGAGACAACATTTGTCTCCCTCCGGGAGACAACATTTGTCTCCCTCCGGGAGACCAAACTGTCTCCCTCCGAGAGACAACATTTGTCTCCCTCCGGGAGACAACATTTTTCTCCCTCCGGGAGACAACCATTGTCTCCCTCCGGGAGACCAAACTGTCTCCCTCCGGGAGACAACATTTGTCTCCCTCCGGGAGACAACCTTTGTCTCCCTCCGGGAGACAACCTTTGTCTCCCTCCGAGAGACAACATTTGTCTCCCTCCGGGAGACAACATTTGTCTCCCTCCGGGAGACAACCTTTGTCTCCCTCCGTGAGACAAGCTGTCTCCTTCCGAGAGACAACATTTGTCTCCCTCCGGGAGACAACCTTTGTCTCCCTCCGGGATACAACTTTTGTCTCCCTCCGGGAGACAACATTTGTTTCCCTCCGGGAGACAACATTTATCTCCCTCCGGGAGACAACATTTGTCTCCCTCCGGGAGACAACCTTTGTCTCCCTCCGGGAGACAACATTTGTCTCCCTCCGGGAGACAACATTTGTCTCCCTCCGGGAGACAACCTTTGTCTCCCTCCGTGAGACAAGCTGTCTCCTTCCGAGAGACAACATTTGTCTCCCTCCGGGAGACAACATTTGTCTCCCTCCGGGAGACAACATTTGTCTCCCTCCGGGAGACAACATTTGTCTCCCTCCGGGAGACAACATTTGTCTCCCTCCGGGAGACAACATTTGTTTCCCTCCGGGAGACAACATTTGTCTCCCTCCGGGAGACAACATTTTTCTCCCTCCGGGAGACAACCATTGTCTCCCTCCGGGAGACCAAACTGTCTCCCTCCGGGAGACAACATTTGTCTCCCTCCGGGAGACAACCTTTGTCTCCCTCCGGGAGACAACCTTTGTCTCCCTCCGGGAGACAACATTTGTCTCCCTCCGGGAGACAACCTTTGTCTCCCTCCGGGAGACAACATTTGTCTCCTTCCGAGAGACAACATTTGTCTCCCTCCGGGAGACAACATTTGTCTCCCTCCGGGAGACAACCTTTGTCTCCCTCCGGGAGACAACCTTTGTCTTCCTCCGGGAGACAACAATTGTCTCCCTCCGGGAGACAACATTTGTCTCTCTCCGGGGGACCAAACTGTCTCCCTCCGGGAGACAACATTTGTCTCCCTCCGGGAGACAACCTTTGTCTCCCTCCGGGAGACAACATTTGTCTCCCTCCGGAAGACCAAACTATCTCCCTCCGAGAGACAACATTTGTCTCCCTCCGGGAGACAACATTTGTCTCCCTCCGGGAGACAACATTTGTCTCCCTCCGGGAGACAACCTTTGTCTCCCTCTGGGAGACAACATTTGTCTCCCTCCGGGAGACAACATTTGTCTCCCTCCGGGAGACAACATTTGTTTCCCTCCGGGAGACAACATTTGTCTCCCTCCGGGAGACCAAACTGTCTCCCTCCGAGAGACAACATTTGTCTCCCTCCGGGAGACAACATTTTTCTCCCTCCGGGAGACAACCATTGTCTCCCTCCGGGAGACCAAACTGTCTCCCTCCGGGAGACAACATTTGTCTCTCTCCGGGAGACAACCTTTGTCTCCCTCCGGGAGACAACCTTTGTCTCCCTCCGGGAGACAACATTTGTCTCCCTGCGGGAGACCAAACTGTCTCCCTCCGAGAGACAACATTTGTCTCCCTCCGGGAGACAACATTTGTCTCCCTCCGGGAGACAACCATTGTCTCCCTCCGGGAGACCATACTGTCTCCCTCCGGGAGACAACATTTGTCTCCCTCCGGGAGACAACCATTGTCTCCCTCCGGGAGACCAAACTGTCTCCCTCCGGGAGACAACATTTGTCTCCCTCCGGGAGACAACATTTGTCTCCTTCCGAGAGACAACATTTGTCTCCCTCCGGGAGACAACATTTGTCTCCCTCCGGGAGACAACCTTTGTCTCCCTCCGGTAGAAAACATTTGTCTCCCTCCGGGAGACAACCTTTTGTCTCCCTCCGGGAGACAACCTTTTGTCTCCCTCCGGGAGACAACATTTGTCTCCCTCCGGGAGACAACCTTTGTCTCCCTTCGGGAGACAACCTTTGTCTCCCTACGGGAGACAACATTTGTCTCCCTCCGGGAGACCAAACCGTCTCCCTCCGAGAGACAACATTTGTCTCCCTCCGGGAGACAACCTTTGTCTCCCTCCGGGAGACAACATTTGTCTCCCTCCGGGAGACCAAACTGTCTCCCTCCGAGAGACAACATTTGTCTCCCTCCGGGAGACAACATTTGTCTCCCTTCGGGAGACAACCATTGTCTCCCTCCGGGAGACGAAACTGTCTCCCTCCGGGAGACAACATTTGTCTCCCTCCGGGAGACCAAACTGTCTCCCTCCGAGAGACAACATTTGTCTCCCTCCGGGAGACAACATTTGTCTCCCTCCGGGAGACAACCATTGTCTCCCTCCGGGAGACCATACTGTCTCCCTCCGGGAGACAACATTTGTCTCTTAACGGGAGACAACATTTGTCTCCCTCCGTGAGACAACATTTGTCTCCCTCCAGGAGACAACATTTGTCTCCCTCCGGGAGACAACCTTTGTCTCCCTCCGGGAGACAACATTTGTCTCCCTCCGGGAGACAACATTTGTCTCCCTCCGGGAGACAACCTTTGTCTCCCTCCGTGAGACAAGCTGTCTCCTTCCGAGAGACAACATTTGTCTCCCTCCGGGAGACAACATTTGTCTCCCTCCGGGAGACAACATTTGTCTCCCTCCGGGAGACAACATTTGTTTCCCTCCGGGAGACAACATTTGTCTCCCTCCGGGAGACCAAACTGTCTCCCTCCGAGAGACAACATTTGTCTCCCTCCGGGAGACAACATTTTTCTCCCTCCGGGAGACAACCATTGTCTCCCTCCGGGAGACCAAACTGTCTCCCTCCGGGAGACAACATTTGTCTCCCTCCGGGAGACCAAACTGTCTCCCTCCGAGAGACAACATTTGTCTCCCTCCGGGAGACAACATTTGTCTCCCTCCGGGAGACAACCATTGTCTCCCTCCGGGAGACCATACTGTCTCCCTCCGGGAGACAACATTTGTCTCCCAACGGGAGACAACATTTGTCTCCCTCCGGGAGACAACATTTGTCTCCCTCCAGGAGACAACATTTGTCTCCCTCCGGGAGACAGAATTTGTCTCCCTCCGGGAGACAACATTTGTTTCCCTCCGTGAGACAATCTGTCTCCTTCCGAGAGACAACATTTGTCTCCCTCCGGGAGACAACATTTGTCTCCCTCCGGGAGACAACCTTTGTCTCCCTCCGGGAGACAACATTTATCTCCCTCCAGGAGACAACATTTGTTTCCCTCCGGGAGACAACCTTTGTCTCCCTCCGGGAGACAACATTTGTCTCCCTCCGGGAGACAACATTTGTCTCCCTCCGGGAGACAACCTTTGTCTCCCTCCGGGAGACAACATTTGTCTCCCTCCGGGAGACAACCTTTGTCTCCCTTCGGGAGACAACCTTTGTCTCCCTCCGGGAGACAACATTTGTCTCCCTCCGGGAGACAACCTTTGTCTCCCTCCGGGAGACAACATTTGTCTCCCTCCGGGAGACAACAATTGTCTCCCTCCGGGAGACAACATTTGTCTCCCTCCGGGAGACAACATTTGTCTCCCTCCGGGAGACAACATTTGTCTCCCTCCGGGAGACAACATTTGTCTCCCTCCGGGAGACAACATTTGTTTCCCTCCGGGAGACAACATTTGTCTCCCTCCGGGAGACCAAACTGTCTCCCTCCGAGAGACAACATTTGTCTCCCTCCGGGAGACAACATTTTTCTCCCTCCGGGAGACAACCATTGTCTCCCTCCGGAAGACCAAACTATCTCCCTCCGAGAGACAACATTTGTCTCCCTCCGGGAGACAACATTTGTCTCCCTCCGGGAGACAACATTTGTCTCCCTCCGGGAGACAACCTTTGTCTCCCTCTGGGAGACAACATTTGTCTCCCTCCGGGAGACAACATTTGTCTCCCTCCGGGAGACAACATTTCTTTCCCTCCGGGAGACAACATTTGTCTCCCTCCGGGAGACCAAACTGTCTCCCTCCGAGAGACAACATTTGTCTCCCTCCGGGAGACAACATTTTTCTCCCTCCGGGAGACAACCATTGTCTCCCTCCGGGAGACCAAACTGTCTCCCTCCGGGAGACAACATTTGTCTCTCTCCGGGAGACAACCTTTGTCTCCCTCCGGGAGACAACCTTTGTCTCCCTCCGGGAGACAACATTTGTCTCCCTGCGGGAGACCAAACTGTCTCCCTCCGAGAGACAACATTTGTCTCCCTCCGGGAGACAACATTTGTCTCCCTCCGGGAGACAACCATTGTCTCCCTCCGGGAGACCATACTGTCTCCCTCCGGGAGACAACATTTGTCTCCCTCCGGGAGACAACCATTGTCTCCCTCCGGGAGACCAAACTGTCTCCCTCCGGGAGACAACATTTGTCTCCCTCCGGGAGACAACATTTGTCTCCTTCCGAGAGACAACATTTGTCTCCCTCCGGGAGACAACATTTGTCTCCCTCCGGGAGACAACCTTTGTCTCCCTCCGGTAGACAACATTTGTCTCCCTCCGGGAGACAACCTTTTGTCTCCCTCCGGGAGACAACCTTTTGTCTCCCTCCGGGAGACAACATTTGTCTCCCTCCGGGAGACAACCTTTGTCTCCCTTCGGGAGACAACCTTTGTCTCCCTACGGGAGACAACATTTGTCTCCCTCCGGGAGACCAAACCGTCTCCCTCCGAGAGACAACATTTGTCTCCCTCCGGGAGACAACCTTTGTCTCCCTCCGGGAGACAACATTTGTCTCCCTCCGGGAGACCAAACTGTCTCCCTCCGAGAGACAACATTTGTCTCCCTCCGGGAGACAACATTTGTCTCCCTTCGGGAGACAACCATTGTCTCCCTCCGGGAGACCAAACTGTCTCCCTCCGGGAGACAACATTTGTCTCCCTCCGGGAGACCAAACTGTCTCCCTCCGAGAGACAACATTTGTCTCCCTCCGGGAGACAACATTTGTCTCCCTCCGGGAGACAACCATTGTCTCCCTCCGGGAGACCATACTGTCTCCCTCCGGGAGACAACATTTGTCTCTTAACGGGAGACAACATTTGTCTCCCTCCGTGAGACAACATTTGTCTCCCTCCAGGAGACAACATTTGTCTCCCTCCGGGAGACAACCTTTGTCTCCCTCCGGGAGACAACATTTGTCTCCCTCCGGGAGACAACATTTGTCTCCCTCCGGGAGACAACCTTTGTCTCCCTCCGTGAGACAAGCTGTCTCCTTCCGAGAGACAACATTTGTCTCCCTCCGGGAGACAACATTTGTCTCCCTCCGGGAGACAACATTTGTCTCCCTCCGGGAGACAACATTTGTTTCCCTCCGGGAGACAACATTTGTCTCCCTCCGGGAGACCAAACTGTCTCCCTCCGAGAGACAACATTTGTCTCCCTCCGGGAGACAACATTTTTCTCCCTCCGGGAGACAACCATTGTCTCCCTCCGGGAGACCAAACTGTCTCCCTCCGGGAGACAACATTTGTCTCCCTCCGGGAGACAACATTTGTCTCCCTCCGGGAGACAACATTTGTCTCCCTCCGGGAGACAACATTTGTCTCCCTCCGGGAGACAACATTTGTTTCCCTCCGGGAGACAACATTTGTCTCCCTCCGGGAGACAACATTTTTCTCCCTCCGGGAGACAACCATTGTCTCCCTCCGGGAGACCAAACTGTCTCCCTCCGGGAGACAACATTTGTCTCCCTCCGGGAGACAACCTTTGTCTCCCTCCGGGAGACAACCTTTGTCTCCCTCCGGGAGACAACATTTGTCTCCCTCCGGGAGACAACCTTTGTCTCCCTCCGGGAGACAACATTTGTCTCCTTCCGAGAGACAACATTTGTCTCCCTCCGGGAGACAACATTTGTCTCCCTCCGGGAGACAACCTTTGTCTCCCTCCGGGAGACAACCTTTGTCTTCCTCCGGGAGACAACAATTGTCTCCCTCCGGGAGACAACATTTGTCTCTCTCCGGGGGACCAAACTGTCTCCCTCCGGGAGACAACATTTGTCTCCCTCCGGGAGACAACCTTTGTCTCCCTCCGGGAGACAACATTTGTCTCCCTCCGGAAGACCAAACTATCTCCCTCCGAGAGACAACATTTGTCTCCCTCCGGGAGACAACATTTGTCTCCCTCCGGGAGACAACATTTGTCTCCCTCCGGGAGACAACCTTTGTCTCCCTCTGGGAGACAACATTTGTCTCCCTCCGGGAGACAACATTTGTCTCCCTCCGGGAGACAACATTTGTTTCCCTCCGGGAGACAACATTTGTCTCCCTCCGGGAGACCAAACTGTCTCCCTCCGAGAGACAACATTTGTCTCCCTCCGGGAGACAACATTTTTCTCCCTCCGGGAGACAACCATTGTCTCCCTCCGGGAGACCAAACTGTCTCCCTCCGGGAGACAACATTTGTCTCTCTCCGGGAGACAACCTTTGTCTCCCTCCGGGAGACAACCTTTGTCTCCCTCCGGGAGACAACATTTGTCTCCCTGCGGGAGACCAAACTGTCTCCCTCCGAGAGACAACATTTGTCTCCCTCCGGGAGACAACATTTGTCTCCCTCCGGGAGACAACCATTGTCTCCCTCCGGGAGACCATACTGTCTCCCTCCGGGAGACAACATTTGTCTCCCTCCGGGAGACAACCATTGTCTCCCTCCGGGAGACCAAACTGTCTCCCTCCGGGAGACAACATTTGTCTCCCTCCGGGAGACAACATTTGTCTCCTTCCGAGAGACAACATTTGTCTCCCTCCGGGAGACAACATTTGTCTCCCTCCGGGAGACAACCTTTGTCTCCCTCCGGTAGAAAACATTTGTCTCCCTCCGGGAGACAACCTTTTGTCTCCCTCCGGGAGACAACCTTTTGTCTCCCTCCGGGAGACAACATTTGTCTCCCTCCGGGAGACAACCTTTGTCTCCCTTCGGGAGACAACCTTTGTCTCCCTACGGGAGACAACATTTGTCTCCCTCCGGGAGACCAAACCGTCTCCCTCCGAGAGACAACATTTGTCTCCCTCCGGGAGACAACCTTTGTCTCCCTCCGGGAGACAACATTTGTCTCCCTCCGGGAGACCAAACTGTCTCCCTCCGAGAGACAACATTTGTCTCCCTCCGGGAGACAACATTTGTCTCCCTTCGGGAGACAACCATTGTCTCCCTCCGGGAGACGAAACTGTCTCCCTCCGGGAGACAACATTTGTCTCCCTCCGGGAGACCAAACTGTCTCCCTCCGAGAGACAACATTTGTCTCCCTCCGGGAGACAACATTTGTCTCCCTCCGGGAGACAACCATTGTCTCCCTCCGGGAGACCATACTGTCTCCCTCCGGGAGACAACATTTGTCTCTTAACGGGAGACAACATTTGTCTCCCTCCGTGAGACAACATTTGTCTCCCTCCAGGAGACAACATTTGTCTCCCTCCGGGAGACAACCTTTGTCTCCCTCCGGGAGACAACATTTGTCTCCCTCCGGGAGACAACATTTGTCTCCCTCCGGGAGACAACCTTTGTCTCCCTCCGTGAGACAAGCTGTCTCCTTCCGAGAGACAACATTTGTCTCCCTCCGGGAGACAACATTTGTCTCCCTCCGGGAGACAACATTTGTCTCCCTCCGGGAGACAACATTTGTTTCCCTCCGGGAGACAACATTTGTCTCCCTCCGGGAGACCAAACTGTCTCCCTCCGAGAGACAACATTTGTCTCCCTCCGGGAGACAACATTTTTCTCCCTCCGGGAGACAACCATTGTCTCCCTCCGGGAGACCAAACTGTCTCCCTCCGGGAGACAACATTTGTCTCCCTCCGGGAGACCAAACTGTCTCCCTCCGAGAGACAACATTTGTCTCCCTCCGGGAGACAACATTTGTCTCCCTCCGGGAGACAACCATTGTCTCCCTCCGGGAGACCATACTGTCTCCCTCCGGGAGACAACATTTGTCTCCCAACGGGAGACAACATTTGTCTCCCTCCGGGAGACAACATTTGTCTCCCTCCAGGAGACAACATTTGTCTCCCTCCGGGAGACAGAATTTGTCTCCCTCCGGGAGACAACATTTGTTTCCCTCCGTGAGACAATCTGTCTCCTTCCGAGAGACAACATTTGTCTCCCTCCGGGAGACAACATTTGTCTCCCTCCGGGAGACAACCTTTGTCTCCCTCCGGGAGACAACATTTATCTCCCTCCAGGAGACAACATTTGTTTCCCTCCGGGAGACAACCTTTGTCTCCCTCCGGGAGACAACATTTGTCTCCCTCCGGGAGACAACATTTGTCTCCCTCCGGGAGACAACCTTTGTCTCCCTCCGGGAGACAACATTTGTCTCCCTCCGGGAGACAACCTTTGTCTCCCTTCGGGAGACAACCTTTGTCTCCCTCCGGGAGACAACATTTGTCTCCCTCCGGGAGACAACCTTTGTCTCCCTCCGGGAGACAACATTTGTCTCCCTCCGGGAGACAACAATTGTCTCCCTCCGGGAGACAACATTTGTCTCCCTCCGGGAGACAACATTTGTCTCCCTCCGGGAGACAACATTTGTCTCCCTCCGGGAGACAACATTTGTCTCCCTCCGGGAGACAACATTTGTTTCCCTCCGGGAGACAACATTTGTCTCCCTCCGGGAGACCAAACTGTCTCCCTCCGAGAGACAACATTTGTCTCCCTCCGGGAGACAACATTTTTCTCCCTCCGGGAGACAACCATTGTCTCCCTCCGGAAGACCAAACTATCTCCCTCCGAGAGACAACATTTGTCTCCCTCCGGGAGACAACATTTGTCTCCCTCCGGGAGACAACATTTGTCTCCCTCCGGGAGACAACCTTTGTCTCCCTCTGGGAGACAACATTTGTCTCCCTCCGGGAGACAACATTTGTCTCCCTCCGGGAGACAACATTTCTTTCCCTCCGGGAGACAACATTTGTCTCCCTCCGGGAGACCAAACTGTCTCCCTCCGAGAGACAACATTTGTCTCCCTCCGGGAGACAACATTTTTCTCCCTCCGGGAGACAACCATTGTCTCCCTCCGGGAGACCAAACTGTCTCCCTCCGGGAGACAACATTTGTCTCTCTCCGGGAGACAACCTTTGTCTCCCTCCGGGAGACAACCTTTGTCTCCCTCCGGGAGACAACATTTGTCTCCCTGCGGGAGACCAAACTGTCTCCCTCCGAGAGACAACATTTGTCTCCCTCCGGGAGACAACATTTGTCTCCCTCCGGGAGACAACCATTGTCTCCCTCCGGGAGACCATACTGTCTCCCTCCGGGAGACAACATTTGTCTCCCTCCGGGAGACAACCATTGTCTCCCTCCGGGAGACCAAACTGTCTCCCTCCGGGAGACAACATTTGTCTCCCTCCGGGAGACAACATTTGTCTCCTTCCGAGAGACAACATTTGTCTCCCTCCGGGAGACAACATTTGTCTCCCTCCGGGAGACAACCTTTGTCTCCCTCCGGTAGACAACATTTGTCTCCCTCCGGGAGACAACCTTTTGTCTCCCTCCGGGAGACAACCTTTTGTCTCCCTCCGGGAGACAACATTTGTCTCCCTCCGGGAGACAACCTTTGTCTCCCTTCGGGAGACAACCTTTGTCTCCCTACGGGAGACAACATTTGTCTCCCTCCGGGAGACCAAACCGTCTCCCTCCGAGAGACAACATTTGTCTCCCTCCGGGAGACAACCTTTGTCTCCCTCCGGGAGACAACATTTGTCTCCCTCCGGGAGACCAAACTGTCTCCCTCCGAGAGACAACATTTGTCTCCCTCCGGGAGACAACATTTGTCTCCCTTCGGGAGACAACCATTGTCTCCCTCCGGGAGACCAAACTGTCTCCCTCCGGGAGACAACATTTGTCTCCCTCCGGGAGACCAAACTGTCTCCCTCCGAGAGACAACATTTGTCTCCCTCCGGGAGACAACATTTGTCTCCCTCCGGGAGACAACCATTGTCTCCCTCCGGGAGACCATACTGTCTCCCTCCGGGAGACAACATTTGTCTCTTAACGGGAGACAACATTTGTCTCCCTCCGTGAGACAACATTTGTCTCCCTCCAGGAGACAACATTTGTCTCCCTCCGGGAGACAACCTTTGTCTCCCTCCGGGAGACAACATTTGTCTCCCTCCGGGAGACAACATTTGTCTCCCTCCGGGAGACAACCTTTGTCTCCCTCCGTGAGACAAGCTGTCTCCTTCCGAGAGACAACATTTGTCTCCCTCCGGGAGACAACATTTGTCTCCCTCCGGGAGACAACATTTGTCTCCCTCCGGGAGACAACATTTGTTTCCCTCCGGGAGACAACATTTGTCTCCCTCCGGGAGACCAAACTGTCTCCCTCCGAGAGACAACATTTGTCTCCCTCCGGGAGACAACATTTTTCTCCCTCCGGGAGACAACCATTGTCTCCCTCCGGGAGACCAAACTGTCTCCCTCCGGGAGACAACATTTGTCTCCCTCCGGGAGACCAAACTGTCTCCCTCCGAGAGACAACATTTGTCTCCCTCCGGGAGACAACATTTGTCTCCCTCCGGGAGACAACCATTGTCTCCCTCCGGGAGACCATACTGTCTCCCTCCGGGAGACAACATTTGTCTCCCAACGGGAGACAACATTTGTCTCCCTCCGGGAGACAACATTTGTCTCCCTCCAGGAGACAACATTTGTCTCCCTCCGGGAGACAACATTTGTCTCCCTCCGGGAGACAACATTTGTTTCCCTCCGTGAGACAATCTGTCTCCTTCCGAGAGACAACATTTGTCTCCCTCCGGGAGACAACATTTGTCTCCCTCCGGGAGACAACCTTTGTCTCCCTCCGGGAGACAACATTTATCTCCCTCCAGGAGACAACATTTGTTTCCCTCCGGGAGACAACCTTTGTCTCCCTCCGGGAGACAACATTTGTCTCCCTCCGGGAGACAACATTTGTCTCCCTCCGGGAGACAACCTTTGTCTCCCTCCGGGAGACAACATTTGTCTCCCTCCGGGAGACAACCTTTGTCTCCCTTCGGGAGACAACCTTTGTCTCCCTCCGGGAGACAACATTTGTCTCCCTCCGGGAGACAACCTTTGTCTCCCTCCGGGAGACAACATTTGTCTCCCTCCGGGAGACAACAATTGTCTCCCTCCGGGAGACAACATTTGTCTCCCTCCGGGAGACAACATTTGTCTCCCTCCGGGAGACAACATTTGTCTCCCTCCGGGAGACAACATTTGTCTCCCTCCGGGAGACAACATTTGTTTCCCTCCGGGAGACAACATTTGTCTCCCTCCGGGAGACCAAACTGTCTCCCTCCGAGAGACAACATTTGTCTCCCTCCGGGAGACAACATTTTTCTCCCTCCGGGAGACAACCATTGTCTCCCTCCGGGAGACCAAACTGTCTCCCTCCGGGAGACAACATTTGTCTCCCTCCGGGAGACAACCTTTGTCTCCCTCCGGGAGACAACCTTTGTCTCCCTCCGGGAGCCAACATTTGTCTCCCTCCGGGAGACCAAACTGTCTCCCTCCGAGAGACAACATTTGTCTCCCTCCGGGAGACAACATTTGTCTCCCTCCGGGAGACAACATTTGTCTCCCTCCGGGAGACAACCTTTGTCTCCCTTCGGGAGACAACATTTGTCTCCCTCCGGGAGACAACATTTGTCTCCCTCCGGAAGACAACATTTGTCTCCCTCCAGGAGACAACATTTGTCTCCCTCCGGGAGACAACCTTTGTCTCCCTCCGGGAGACAACATTTGTCTCCCTCCGGGAGACAACCTTTGTCTCCCTTGGGGAGACAACCTTTGTCTCCCTCCGGGAGACAACATTTGTCTCCCTCCGGGAGACAACCTTTGTCTCCCTTCGGGAGACAACATTTGTCTCCCTCCGGGAGACAACATTTGTCTCCCTCCGGAAGACAACATTTGTCTCCCTCCGGGAGACAACCATTGTCTCCCTCCGGGAGACCAAACTGTCTCCCTCCGGGAGACAACATTTGTCTCCCTCCGGGAGACAACATTTGTCTCCTTCCGAGAGACAACATTTGTCTCCCTCCGGGAGACAACATTTGTCTCCCTCCGGGAGACAACCTTTGTCTCCCTCCGGGAGACAACATTTGTCTCCCTCCGGGAGAGAACCTTTGTCTCCCTCCGGGAGACAACATTTGTCTCCCTCCGGGAGACAACCTTTGTCTCCCTTCGGCAGACAACCTTTGTCTCCCTCCGGGAGACAACATTTTTCTCCCTCCGGGAGACAACCATTGTCTCCCTCCGGGAGACCAAACTGTCTCCCTCCGGGAGACAACATTTGTCTCCCTCCGGGAGACAACCTTTGTCTCCCTCCGGGAGACAACCTTTGTCTCCCTCCGGGAGACAACATTTGTCTCCCTCCGGGAGACCAAACTGTCTCCCTCCGAGAGACAACATTTGTCTCCCTCCGGGAGACAACATTTGTCTCCCTCCGGGAGACAACCATTGTCTCCCTCCGGGAGACCATACTGTCTCCCTCCGGGAGACAACATTTGTCTCCCTCCGGGAGACAACCATTGTCTCCCTCCGGGAGACCAAACTGTCTCCCTCCGGGAGACAACATTTGTCTCCCTCCGGGAGACAACATTTGTCTCCTTCCGAGAGACAACATTTGTCTCCCTCCGGGAGACAACATTTGTCTCCCTCCGGGAGACAACCTTTGTCTCCCTCCGGGAGACAACATTTGTCTCCCTCCGGGAGACAACCTTTTGTCTCCCTCCGGGAGACAACATTTGTCTCCCTCCGGGAGACCAAACGGTCTCCCTCCGAGAGACAACATTTGTCTCCCTCCGGGAGACAACCTTTGTCTCCCTCCGGGAGACAACATTTGTCTCCCTCCGGGAGACAACCATTGTCTCCCTCCGGGAGACCATACTGTCTCCCTCCGGGAGACAACATTTGTCTCCCAACGGGAGACAACATTTGTCTCCCTCCGGGAGACAAAATTTGTCTCCCTCCAGGAGACAACATTTGTCTCCCTCCGGGAGACAACATTTGTCTCCCTCCGGGAGACAACATTTGTTTCCCTCCGTGAGACAAGCTGTCTCCTTCCGAGAGACAACATTTGTCTCCCTCCGGGAGACAACATTTGTCTCCCTTCGGGAGACAACATTTGTCTCCCTCCGGGAGACAACATTTGTCTCCCTCCGGAAGACAACATTTGTCTCCCTCCGGGAGACAACCATTGTCTCCCTCCGGGAGACCAAACTGTCTCCCTCCGGGAGACAACATTTGTCTCCCTCCGGGAGACAACATTTGTCTCCTTCCGAGAGACAACATTTGTCTCCCTCCGGGAGACAACATTTGTCTCCCTCCGGGAGACAACCTTTGTCTCCCTCCGGGAGACAACATTTGTCTCCCTCCGGGAGACAACCTTTGTCTCCCTCCGGGAGACAACATTTGTCTCCCTCCGGGAGACAACCTTTGTCTCCCTTCGGGAGACAACCTTTGTCTCCCTCCGGGAGACAACATTTTTCTCCCTCCGGGAGACAACCATTGTCTCCCTCCGGGAGACCAAACTGTCTCCCTCCGGGAGACAACATTTGTCTCCCTCCGGGAGACAACCTTTGTCTCCCTCCGGGAGACAACCTTTGTCTCCCTCCGGGAGACAACATTTGTCTCCCTCCGGGAGACCAAACTGTCTCCCTCCGAGAGACAACATTTGTCTCCCTCCGGGAGACAACATTTGTCTCCCTCCGGGAGACAACCATTGTCTCCCTCCGGGAGACCATACTGTCTCCCTTCGGGAGACAACATTTGTCTCCCTCCGGGAGACAACCATTGTCTCCCTCCGGGAGACCAAACTGTCTCCCTCCGGGAGACAACATTTGTCTCCCTCCGGGAGACAACATTTGTCTCCTTCCGAGAGACAACTTTTGTCTCCCTCCGGGAGACAACATTTGTCTCCCTCCGGGAGACAACCTTTGTCTCCCTCCGGGAGACAACATTTGTCTCCCTCCGGGAGACAACCTTTTGTCTCCCTCCGGGAGACAACATTTGTCTCCCTCCGGGAGACAACCTTTGTCTCCCTCCGGGAGACAACATTTGTCTCCCTCCGGGAGACCAAACTGTCTCCCTCCGAGAGACAACATTTGTCTCCCTCCGGGAGACAACATTTGTCTCCCTCCGGGAGACAACCATTGTCTCCCTCCGGGAGACCAAACTGTCTCCCTCCGGGAGACAACATTTGTCTCCCTCCGGGAGACAACCTTTGTCTCCCTCCGGGAGACAACCTTTGTCTCCCTCCGGGAGACAACATTTGTCTCCCTCCGGGAGACCAAACTGTCTCCCTCCGAGAGACAACATTTGTCTCCCTCCGGGAGACAACATTTGTCTCCCTCCGGGAGACAACCATTGTCTCCCTCCGGGAGACCATACTGTCTCCCTCCGGGAGACAACATTTGTCTCTTAACGGGAGACAACATTTGTCTCCCTCCGGGAGACAACATTTGTCTCCCCCCGGGAGACAACATTTGTCTCCCTCCGGGAGACAACCTTTGTCTCCCTTCGGGAGACAACCTTTGTCTCCCTCCGGGAGACAACATTTGTCTCCCTCCGGGAGACAACCTTTGTCTCCCTCCGGGAGACAACATTTGTCTCCCTCCGGGAGACAACATTTGTCTCCCTCCGGGAGACCAAACTGTCTCCCTCCGGGAGACAACATTTGTTTCCCTCCGGGAGACAACATTTGTTTCCCTCCGTGAGACAAGCTGTCTCCTTCCGAGAGACAACATTTGTCTCCCTCCGGGAGACAACCTTTGTCCCCCTCCGGGAGACAACTTTTGTCTCCCTCCGGGAGACAACTTTTGTCTCCCTCCGGGAGACAACATTTGTTTCCCTCCGGGAGACCAAACTGTCTCCCTCCGAGAGACAACATTTGTCTCCCTCCGGGAGACAACATTTGTCTCCCTCCGGGAGACAACCATTGTCTCCCTCCGGGAGACCGTACTGTCTCCCTCCGGGAGACAACATTTGTCTCTTAACGGGAGACAACATTTGTCTCCCTCCGGGAGACAACATTTGTCTCCCTCCAGGAGACAACATTTGTCTCCCTCCGGGAGACAACCTTTGTCTCCCTCCGGGAGACAACATTTGTCTCCCTCCGGGAGACAACATTTGTCTCCCTCCGGGAGACAACCTTTGTCTCCCTCCGTGAGACAAGCTGTCTCCTTCCGAGAGACAACATTTGTCTCCCTCCGGGAGACAACATTTGTCTCCCTCCGGGAGACAACATTTGTCTCCCTCCCGGAGACAACCTTTGTCTCCCTCCGGGAGACAACATTTGTCTCCCTCCGGGAGACAACCTTCGTCTCCCTTCGGGAGACAACCTTTGTCTCCCTCCGGGAGACAACATTTGTCTCCCTCCGGGAGACCAAACGGTCTCCCTCCAAGAGACAACATTTGTCTCCCTCCGGGAGACAACCATTGTCTCCCTCCGGGAGACCAAACTGTCTCCCTCCGGGAGACAACATTTGTCTCCCTCCGGGAGACAACATTTGTTTCCCTCCGTGAGACAAGCTGTCTCCTTCCGAGAGACAACATTTGTCTCCCCCCAGGAGACAACATTTGTCTCCCTCCGGGAGACAACCTTTGTCTCCCTCCGGGAGACAACATTTGTCTCCCTCCGGGAGACAACATTTGTCTCCCTCCGGGAGACAACATTTGTCTCCCTCCGAGAGACAACCTTTGTCTCCCGCCGGGAGACAACCTTTGTCTCCCTCCGGGAGACAACATTTGTCTCCCTCCGGGAGACAACATTTGTCTCCCTCCGGGAGACAACATTTGTCTCCCTCCGGGAGACAACCTTTGTCTCCCTCCGGGAGACAACCTTTGTCTCCCTCCGGGGGACAACATTTGTCTCCCTCCGGGAGACAACATTTGTCTCCCTCCGGGAGACAACATTTGTCTCCCTCCGGGAGACCAAACTGTCTCCCTCCGGGAGACAACATTTGTCTCCCTCCGGGAGACAACATTTGTTTCCCTCCGTGAGACAAGCTGTCTCCTTCCGAGAGACAACATTTGTCTCCCTCCGGGAGACAACCTTTGTCTCCCTCCGGGAGACAACCTTTGTCTCCCTCCGGGAGACAACATTTGTCTCCCTCCGGGAGACAACATTTGTCTCCCTCCGGGAGACAACATTTGTCTCCCTCCGGGAGACAACATTTGTCTCCCTCCGGGAGACAACCTTTGTCTCCCTCCGTGAGACAAGCTGTCTCCTTCCGAGAGACAACATTTGTCTCCCTCCGGGAGACAACCTTTGTCCCCCTCCGGGAGACAACTTTTGTCTCCCTCCGGGAGACAACTTTTGTCTCCCTCCGGGAGACAACATTTGTTTCCCTCCGGGAGACAATATTTATCTCCCTCCGGGAGACAACATTTGTCTCCATCCGGGAGACAACCTTTGTCTCCCTCCGGGAGACAACATTTGTCTCCCTCCAGGAGACCAAACTGTCTCCCTCCGAGAGACAACATTTGTCTCCCTCCGGGAGACAACATTTGTCTCCCTCCGGGAGACAACATTTGTCTCCCTCCGGGAGACAACCATTGTCTCCCTCCGGGAGACCAAACTGTCTCCCTCCGGGAGACAACATTTGTCTCCCTCCGGGAGACAACCTTTGTCTCCCTCCGGGAGACAACCTTTGTCTCCCTCCGGGAGACAACATTTGTCTCCCTCCGGGAGACCAAACTGTCTCCCTCCGAGAGACAACATTTGTCTCCCTCCGGGAGACAACATTTGTCTCCCTCCGGGAGACAACCATTGTCTCCCTCCGGGAGACCGTACTGTCTCCCTCCGGGAGACAACATTTGTCTCTTAACGGGAGACAACATTTGTCTCCCTCCGGGAGACAACATTTGTCTCCCTCCAGGAGACAACATTTGTCTCCCTCCGGGAGACAACCTTTGTCTCCCTCCGGGAGACAACATTTGTCTCCCTCCGGGAGACAACATTTGTCTCCCTCCGGGAGACAACCTTTGTCTCCCTCCGTGAGACAAGCTGTCTCCTTCCGAGAGACAACATTTGTCTCCCTCCGGGAGACAACATTTGTCTCCCTCCGGGAGACAACATTTGTCTCCCTCCCGGAGACAACCTTTGTCTCCCTCCGGGAGACAACATTTGTCTCCCTCCGGGAGACAACCTTCGTCTCCCTTCGGGAGACAACCTTTGTCTCCCTCCGGGAGACAACATTTGTCTCCCTCCGGGAGACCAAACGGTCTCCCTCCGAGAGACAACATTTGTCTCCCTCCGGGAGACAACCATTGTCTCCCTCCGGGAGACCAAACTGTCTCCCTCCGGGAGACAACATTTGTCTCCCTCCGGGAGACAACATTTGTTTCCCTCCGTGAGACAAGCTGTCTCCTTCCGAGAGACAACATTTGTCTCCCTCCAGGAGACAACATTTGTCTCCCTCCGGGGGACAACCTTTGTCTCCCTCCGGGAGACAACATTTGTCTCCCTCCGGGAGACAACATTTGTCTCCCTCCGAGAGACAACATTTGTCTCCCTCCGAGAGACAACCTTTGTCTCCCGCCGGGAGACAACCTTTGTCTCCCTCCGGGAGACAACCTTTGTCTCCCTCCGGGAGACAACATTTGTCTCCCTCCGGGAGACAACATTTGTCTCCCTCCGGGAGACAACATTTGTCTCCCTCCGGGAGACAACCTTTGTCTCCCTCCGGGAGACAACCTTTGTCTCCCTCCGGGGGACAACATTTGTCTCCCTCCGGGAGACAACATTTGTCTCCCTCCGGGAGACAACATTTGTCTCCCTCCGGGAGACAACATTTGTCTCCCTCCGGGAGACAACATTTGTTTCCCTCCGTGAGACAAGCTGTCTCCTTCCGAGAGACAACATTTGTCTCCCTCCGGGAGACAACCTTTGTCTCCCTCCGGGAGACAACCTTTGTCTCCCTCCGGGAGACAACATTTGTCTCCCTCCGGGAGACAACATTTGTCTCCCTCCGGGAGACAACATTTGTCTCCCTCCGGGAGACAACATTTGTCTCCCTCCGGGAGACAACCTTTGTCTCCCTCCGGGAGACAACATTTGTCTCCCACCGGGAGACAACATTTGTCTCCCTCCGGGAGACAACATTTGTCTCCCTCCGGGAGACAACCTTTGTCTCCCGCCGGGAGACAACCTTTGTCTCCCTCCGGGAGACAACATTTGTCTCCCTCCGGGAGACAACATTTGTCTCCCTCCGGGAGACAACCTTTGTCTCCCTCCGGGAGACAACCTTTGTCTCCCTCCGGGAGACAACATTTGTCTCCCTCCGGGAGACAACCTTTGTCTCCCTCCGGGAGACAACCTTTGTCTCCCTCCGGGAGACAACATTTGTCTCCCTCCGGGAGACAACCTTTGTCTCCCTCCGGGAGACAACCTTTGTCTCCCTCCGGGAGACAACATTTGTCTCCCTCCGGGAGACCAAACTGTCTCCCTCCGGGAGACAACATTTGTCTCCCTCCGGGAGACAACCTTTGTCTCCCTCCGGGAGACAACCTTTGTCTCCCTCCGGGAGACAACATTTGTCTCCCTCCGGGAGACAACATTTGTCTCCCTCCGGGAGACAACCTTTGTCTCCCTCCGGGAGACAACATTTGTCTCCCTCCGGGAGACCAAACTGTCTCCCTCCGAGAGACAACCTTTGTCTCCCGCCGGGAGACAACATTTGTCTCCCTCCGGGAGACAACCTTTGTCTCCCTCCGGGAGACAACCTTTGTCTCCCTCCGGGAGACAACATTTGTCTCCCTCCGGGAGACAACCTTTGTCTCCCTCCGGGAGACAACCTTTGTCTCCCTCCGGGAGACAACATTTGTCTCCCTCCGGGAGACAACATTTGTCTCCCTCCGGGAGACAACCTTTGTCTCCCTCCGGGAGACAACATTTGTCTCCCTCCGGGAGACCAAACTGTCTCCCTCCGAGAGACAACCTTTGTCTCCCGCCGGGAGACAACCTTTGTCTCCCTCCGGGAGACAACCTTTGTCTCCCTCCGGGAGACAACATTTGTCTCCCTCCGGGAGACAACATTTGTCTCCCTCCGGGAGACAACATTTGTCTCCCTCCGGGAGACAACCTTTGTCTCCCTCCGGGAGACAACCTTTGTCTCCCTCCGGGGGACAACATTTGTCTCCCTCCGGGAGACAACATTTGTCTCCCTCCGGGAGACAACATTTGTCTCCCTCCGGGAGACAACATTTGTCTCCCTCCGGGAGACAACCTTTGTCTCCCTCCGGGAGACAACCTTTGTCTCCCTCCGGGAGACAACATTTGTCTCCCTCCGGGAGACAACATTTGTCTCCCTCCGGGAGACAACATTTGTCTCCCTCCGGGAGACAACATTTGTCTCCCTCCGGGAGACAACCTTTGTCTCCCTCCGGGAGACAACATTTGTCTCCCACCGGGAGACAACATTTGTCTCCCTCCGGGAGACAACATTTGTCTCCCTCCGGGAGACAACCTTTGTCTCCCGCCGGGAGACAACCTTTGTCTCCCTCCGGGAGACAACATTTGTCTCCCTCCGGGAGACAACATTTGTCTCCCTCCGGGAGACAACCTTTGTCTCCCTCCGGGAGACAACCTTTGTCTCCCTCCGGGAGACAACATTTGTCTCCCTCCGGGAGACAACCTTTGTCTCCCTCCGGGAGACAACCTTTGTCTCCCTCCGGGAGACAACATTTGTCTCCCTCCGGGAGACCAAACTGTCTCCCTCCGAGAGACAACATTTGTCTCCCTCCGGGAGACAACATTTGTCTCCCTCCGGGAGACAACATTTGTCTCCCTCCGGGAGACCAAACTGTCTCCCTCCGAGAGACAACATTTGTCTCCCTCCGGGAGACAACATTTGTCTCCCTCCGGGAGACAACCATTGTCTCCCTCCGGGAGACAACATTTGTCTCCCTCCGGGAGACAACCTTTGTCTCCCTTCGGGAGACAACATTTCTCTCCCTCCGGGAGACAACATTTGTCTCCCTCTAGGAGACAACATTTGTCTCCCTCCGGGAGACAACCTTTGTCTCCCTTCGGGAGACAACATTTGTCTCCCTCCGGGAGACAACATTTGTCTCCCTCCGGGAGACAACCTTTGTCTCCCTCCGGGAGACAACATTTGTCTCCCTCCGGGAGACAACCTTTGTCTCCCTCCGGGAGACAACATTTGTCTCCCTCCGGGAGACAACATTTGTCTCCCTCCGGGAGACAACATTTGTCTCCCTCCGAGAGACAACCTTTGTCTCCCGCCGGGAGACAACCTTTGTCTCCCTCCGGGAGACAACATTTGTCTCCCTCCGGGAGACAACATTTGTCTCCCTCCGGGAGACAACATTTGTCTCCCTCCGGGAGACAACCTTTGTCTCCCTCCGGGAGACAACCTTTGTCTCCCTCCGGGAGACAACATTTGTCTCCCTCCGGGAGACAACATTTGTCTCCCTCCGGGAGACAACATTTGTCTCCCTCCGGGAGACCAAACTGTCTCCCTCCGGGAGACAACATTTGTCTCCCTCCGGGAGACAACATTTGTTTCCCTCCGTGAGACAAGCTGTCTCCTTCCGAGAGACAACCTTTGTCTCCCTCCGGGAGACAACATTTGTCTCCCTCCGGGAGACAACATTTGTCTCCCTTCGGGAGACAACATTTGTCTCCCTCCGGGAGACAACCTTTGTCTCCCTCCGGGAGACAACATTTGTCTCCCTCCGGGAGACCAAACTGTCTCCCTCCGAGAGACAACATTTGTGTCCCTCCGGGAGACAACATTTGTCTCCCTCCGGGAGACAACCATTGTCTCCCTCCGGGAGACCAAACTGTCTCCCTCCGGGAGACAACATTTGTCTCCCTCCGGGAGACAACCTTTGTCTCCCTCCGGGAGACAACATTTGTCTCCCTCCGGGAGACCAAACTGTCTCCCTCCGAGAGACAACATTTGTCTCCCTCCGGGAGACAACATTTGTCTCCCTCCGGGAGACAACCATTGTCTCCCTCCAGGAGACCATACTGTCTCCCTCCGGGAGACAACATTTGTCTCCCAACGGGAGACAACATTTGTCTCCCTCCGGGAGACAACATTTGTCTCCCTCCAGGAGACAACATTTGTCTCCCTCCGGGAGACAACCTATGTCTCCCTCCGGGAGACAACATTTGTCTCCCTCCGGGAGACAACTTTTGTCTCCCTTCGGGAGACAACCTTTGTCTCCCTCCAGGAGACAACATTTGTCTCCCTCCGGGAGACAACCTTTGTCTCCCTCCGGGAGACAACCTTTGTCTCCCTCCGGGAGACAACATTTGTCTCCCTCCGGGAGACAACATTTGTTTCCCTCCGTGAGACAAGCTGTCTCCTTCCGAGAGACAACCTTTGTCTCCCTCCGGGAGACAACATTTGTCTCCCTCCGGGAGACAACATTTGTCTCCCTCCGGGAGACAACCTTTGTCTCCCTCCGGGAGACAACATTTGTCTCCCTCCGGGAGACCAAACTGTCTCCCTCCGAGAGACAACATTTGTCTCCCTCCGGGAGACAACATTTGTCTCCCTCCGGGAGACAACCTTTGTCTCCCTCCGGGAGACAACCTTTGTCTCCCTCCGGGAGACAACATTTGTCTCCCTCCGGGAGACAACATTTGTCTCCCTCCGGGAGACAACATTTGTCTCCCTCCGGGAGACAACATTTGTCTCCCTCCGAGAGACAACCTTTGTCTCCCGCCGGGAGACAACCTTTGTCTCCCTCCGGGAGACAACATTTGTCTCCCTCCGAGAGACAACATTTGTCTCCCTCCGGGAGACAACATTTGTCTCCCTCCGGGAGACAACCTTTGTCTCCCTCCGGGAGACAACCTTTGTCTCCCTCCGGGAGACAACATTTGTCTCCCTCCGGGAGACAACATTTGTCTCCCTCCGGGAGACAACATTTGTCTCCCTCCGGGAGACCAAACTGTCTCCCTCCGGGAGACAACATTTGTCTCCCTCCGGGAGACAACATTTGTTTCCCTCCGTGAGACAAGCTGTCTCCTTCCGAGAGACAACCTTTGTCTCCCTCCGGGAGACAACATTTGTCTCCCTCCGGGAGACAACATTTGTCTCCCTTCGGGAGACAACATTTGTCTCCCTCCGGGAGACAACCTTTGTCTCCCTCCGGGAGACAACATTTGTCTCCCTCCGGGAGACCAAACTGTCTCCCTCCGAGAGACAACATTTGTGTCCCTCCGGGAGACAACATTTGTCTCCCTCCGGGAGACAACCATTGTCTCCCTCCGGGAGACCAAACTGTCTCCCTCCGGGAGACAACATTTGTCTCCCTCCGGGAGACAACCTTTGTCTCCCTCCGGGAGACAACATTTGTCTCCCTCCGGGAGACCAAACTGTCTCCCTCCGAGAGACAACATTTGTCTCCCTCCGGGAGACAACATTTGTCTCCCTCCGGGAGACAACCATTGTCTCCCTCCAGGAGACCATACTGTCTCCCTCCGGGAGACAACATTTGTCTCCCAACGGGAGACAACATTTGTCTCCCTCCGGGAGACAACATTTGTCTCCCTCCAGGAGACAACATTTGTCTCCCTCCGGGAGACAACCTATGTCTCCCTCCGGGAGACAACATTTGTCTCCCTCCGGGAGACAACTTTTGTCTCCCTTCGGGAGACAACCTTTGTCTCCCTCCAGGAGACAACATTTGTCTCCCTCCGGGAGACAACCTTTGTCTCCCTCCGGGAGACAACCTTTGTCTCCCTCCGGGAGACAACATTTGTCTCCCTCCGGGAGACAACATTTGTTTCCCTCCGTGAGACAAGCTGTCTCCTTCCGAGAGACAACCTTTGTCTCCCTCCGGGAGACAACATTTGTCTCCCTCCGGGAGACAACATTTGTCTCCCTCCGGGAGACAACCTTTGTCTCCCTCCGGGAGACAACATTTGTCTCCCTCCGGGAGACCAAACTGTCTCCCTCCGAGAGACAACATTTGTCTCCCTCCGGGAGACAACATTTGTCTCCCTCCGGGAGACAACCTTTGTCTCCCTCCGGGAGACAACCTTTGTCTCCCTCCGGGAGACAACATTTGTCTCCCTCCGGGAGACAACATTTGTTTCCCTCCGGGAGACAACCTTTGTCTCCCTCCGGGAGACAACCTTTGTCTCCCTCCGGGAGACAACATTTGTCTCCCTCCGGGAGACAACATTTGTTTCCCTCCGTGAGACAAGCTGTCTCCTTCCGAGAGACAACCTTTGTCTCCCTCCGGGAGACAACATTTGTCTCCCTCCGGGAGACAACATTTGTCTCCCTCCGGGAGACAACCTTTGTCTCCCTCCGGGAGACAACATTTGTCTCCCTCCGGGAGACCAAACTGTCTCCCTCCGAGAGACAACATTTGTCTCCCTCCGGGAGACAACATTTGTCTCCCTCCGGGAGACAACCTTTGTCTCCCTCCGGGAGACAACCTTTGTCTCCCTCCGGGAGACAACATTTGTCTCCCTCCGGGAGACAACATTTGTCTCCCTCCGGGAGACAACATTTGTCTCCCTCCGGGAGACAACATTTGTCTCCCTCCGAGAGACAACCTTTGTCTCCCGCCGGGAGACAACCTTTGTCTCCCTCCGGGAGACAACATTTGTCTCCCTCCGAGAGACAACATTTGTCTCCCTCCGGGAGACAACATTTGTCTCCCTCCGGGAGACAACCTTTGTCTCCCTCCGGGAGACAACCTTTGTCTCCCTCCGGGAGACAACATTTGTCTCCCTCCGGGAGACAACATTTGTCTCCCTCCGGGAGACAACATTTGTCTCCCTCCGGGAGACCAAACTGTCTCCCTCCGGGAGACAACATTTGTCTCCCTCCGGGAGACAACATTTGTTTCCCTCCGTGAGACAAGCTGTCTCCTTCCGAGAGACAACCTTTGTCTCCCTCCGGGAGACAACATTTGTCTCCCTCCGGGAGACAACATTTGTCTCCCTTCGGGAGACAACATTTGTCTCCCTCCGGGAGACAACCTTTGTCTCCCTCCGGGAGACAACATTTGTCTCCCTCCGGGAGACCAAACTGTCTCCCTCCGAGAGACAACATTTGTGTCCCTCCGGGAGACAACATTTGTCTCCCTCCGGGAGACAACCATTGTCTCCCTCCGGGAGACCAAACTGTCTCCCTCCGGGAGACAACATTTGTCTCCCTCCGGGAGACAACCTTTGTCTCCCTCCGGGAGACAACATTTGTCTCCCTCCGGGAGACCAAACTGTCTCCCTCCGAGAGACAACATTTGTCTCCCTCCGGGAGACAACATTTGTCTCCCTCCGGGAGACAACCATTGTCTCCCTCCAGGAGACCATACTGTCTCCCTCCGGGAGACAACATTTGTCTCCCAACGGGAGACAACATTTGTCTCCCTCCGGGAGACAACATTTGTCTCCCTCCAGGAGACAACATTTGTCTCCCTCCGGGAGACAACCTATGTCTCCCTCCGGGAGACAACATTTGTCTCCCTCCGGGAGACAACTTTTGTCTCCCTTCGGGAGACAACCTTTGTCTCCCTCCAGGAGACAACATTTGTCTCCCTCCGGGAGACAACCTTTGTCTCCCTCCGGGAGACAACCTTTGTCTCCCTCCGGGAGACAACATTTGTCTCCCTCCGGGAGACAACATTTGTTTCCCTCCGTGAGACAAGCTGTCTCCTTCCGAGAGACAACCTTTGTCTCCCTCCGGGAGACAACATTTGTCTCCCTCCGGGAGACAACATTTGTCTCCCTCCGGGAGACAACCTTTGTCTCCCTCCGGGAGACAACATTTGTCTCCCTCCGGGAGACCAAACTGTCTCCCTCCGAGAGACAACATTTGTCTCCCTCCGGGAGACAACATTTGTCTCCCTCCGGGAGACAACCATTGTCTCCCTCCGGGAGACCAAACTGTCTCCCTCCGGGAGACAACATTTGTCTCCTTCCGAGAGACAACCTTTGTCTCCCTCCGGGAGACAACATTTGTGTCCCTTCGGGAGACAACATTTGTCTCCCTCCGGGAGACAACCTTTGTCTCCCTCCGGGAGACAACATTTGTCTCCCTCCGGGAGACCAAACTGTCTCCCTCCGAGAGACAACATTTGTGTCCCTCCGGGAGACAACATTTGTCTCCCTCCGGGAGACAACCATTGTCTCCCTCCGGGAGACCAAACTGTCTCCCTCCGGGAGACAACATTTGTCTCCCTCCGGGAGACAACCTTTGTCTCCCTCCGGGAGACAACATTTGTCTCCCTCCGGGAGACCAAACTGTCTCCCTCCGAGAGACAACATTTGTCTCCCTCCGGGAGACAACATTTGTCTCCCTCCGGGAGACAACCATTGTCTCCCTCCAGGAGACCATACTGTCTCCCTCCGGGAGACAACATTTGTCTCCCAACGGGAGACAACATTTGTCTCCCTCCGGGAGACAACATTTGTCTCCCTCCAGGAGACAACATTTGTCTCCCTCCGGGAGACAACCTATGTCTCCCTCCGGGAGACAACATTTGTCTCCCTCCGGGAGACAACTTTTGTCTCCCTTCGTGAGACAACCTTTGTCTCCCTCCAGGAGACAACATTTGTCTCCCTCCGGGAGACAACCTTTGTCTCCCTCCGGGAGACAACCTTTGTCTCCCTCCGGGAGACAACATTTGTCTCCCTCCGGGAGACAACATTTGTTTCCCTCCGTGAGACAAGCTGTCTCCTTCCGAGAGACAACCTTTGTCTCCCTCCGGGAGACAACATTTGTCTCCCTCCGGGAGACAACATTTGTCTCCCTCCGGGAGACAACCTTTGTCTCCCTCCGGGAGACAACATTTGTCTCCCTCCGGGAGACCAAACTGTCTCCCTCCGAGAGACAACATTTGTCTCCCTCCGGGAGACAACATTTGTCTCCCTCCGGGAGACAACCATTGTCTCCCTCCGGGAGACCAAACTGTCTCCCTCCGGGAGACAACATTTGTCTCCCTCCGGGAGACAACCTTTGTCTCCCTCCGGGAGACAACCTTTGTCTCCCTCCGGGAGACAACATTTGTCTCCCTCCGGGAGACCAAACTGTCTCCCTCCGAGAGACAACATTTGTCTCCCTCCGGGAGACAACATTTGTCTCCCTCCGGGAGACAACCATTGTCTCCCTCCGGGAGACCAAACTGTCTCCCTCCGGGAGACAACATTTGTCTCCCTCCGGGAGACAACCTTTGTCTCCCTCCGGGAGACAACCTTTGTCTCCCTCCGGGAGACAACATTTGTCTCCCTCCGGGAGACCAAACTGTCTCCCTCCGAGAGACAACATTTGTCTCCCTCCGGGAGACAACATTTGTCTCCCTCCGGGAGACAACCATTGTCTCCCTCCGGGAGACCAAACTGTCTCCCTCCGGGAGACAACATTTGTCTCCTTCCGAGAGACAACCTTTGTCTCCCTCCGGGAGACAACATTTGTCTCCCTCCGGGAGACAACATTTGTCTCCCTCCGGGAGACAACCTTTGTCTCCCTCCGGGAGACAACATTTGTCTCCCTCCGGGAGACCAAACTGTCTCCCTCCGAGAGACAACATTTGTCTCCCTCCGGGAGACAACATTTGTCTCCCTCCGGGAGACAACCATTGTCTCCCTCCGGGAGACCAAACTGTCTCCCTCCGGGAGACAACATTTGTCTCCCTCCGGGAGACAACCTTTGTCTCCCTCCGGGAGACAACCTTTGTCTCCCTCCGGGAGACAACATTTGTCTCCCTCCGGGAGACCAAACTGTCTCCCTCCGAGAGACAACATTTGTCTCCCTCCGGGAGACAACATTTGTCTCCCTCCGGGAGACAACCATTGTCTCCCTCCGGGAGACCATACTGTCTCCCTCCGGGAGACAACATTTGTCTCCCAACGGGAGACAACATTTGTCTCCCTCCGGGAGACAACATTTGTCTCCCAACGGGAGACAACATTTGTCTCCCTCCGGGAGACAACCTTTGTCTCCCTCCGGGAGACAACATTTGTCTCCCTCCGGGAGACAACTTTTGTCTCCCTTCGGGAGACAACCTTTGTCTCCCTCCGGGAGACAACATTTGTCTCCCTCCGGGAGACAACCTTTGTCTCCCTCCGGGAGACAACATTTGTCTCCCTCCAGGAGACAACATTTGTCTCCCTCCGGGAGACAACCTTTGTCTCCCTCCGGGAGACAACATTTGTCTCCCTCCAGGAGACAACATTTGTCTCCCTCCGGGAGACAACCTTTGTCTCCCTCCGGGAGACAACATTTGTCTCCCTCCGAGAGACAACATTTGTCTCCCTCCAGGAGACAACCTTTGTCTCCCTCCGGGAGACAACCTTTGTCTCCCTCCGGGAGACAACATTTGTCTCCCTCCGGGAGACAACCTTTGTCTCCCTTCGGGAGACAACCTTTGTCTCCCTCCGGGAGACAACATTTGTCTCCCTCCAGGAGACAACATTTGTCTCCCTCCGGGAGACAACCTTTGTCTCCCTCCGGGAGACAACATTTGTCTCCCTCCGGGAGACAACATTTGTCTCCCTCCGAGAGACAACCTTTGTCTCCCTCCGGGAGACAACATTTGTCTCCCTCCGGGAGACAACTTTTGTCTCCCTTCGGGAGACAACCTTTGTCTCCCTCCGGGAGACAACATTTGTCTCCCTCCGGGAGACAACCATTGTCTCCCTCCGGGAGACAACATTTGTCTCCCTCCGGGAGACAACTTTTGTCTCCCTTCGGGAGACAACCTTTGTCTCCCTCCGGGAGACAACATTTGTCTCCCTCCGGGAGACAACCTTTGTCTCCCTCCGGGAGACAATATTTGTCTCCCTCCAGGAGACAACATTTGTCTCCCTCCGGGAGACAACCTTTGTCTCCCTCCGGGAGACAACATTTGTCTCCCTCCGGGAGACAACCTTTGTCTCCCTCCGGGAGACAACATTTGTCTCCCTCCAGGAGACAACATTTGTCTCCCTCCGGGAGACAACCTTTGTCTCCCTCCGGGAGACAACGTTTGTCTCCCTCCGGGAGACAACCTTTGTCTCCCTCCGGGAGACAACCTTTGTCTCCCTCCGGGAGACAACATTTGTCTCCCTCCGGGAGACAACATTTGTCTCCCTCCGGGAGACAACATTTGTCTCCCTCCGGGAGACAACCATTGTCTCCCTCCTGGAGACCATACTGTCTCCCTCCAGGAGACAACATTTGTCTCCCTCCGGGAGACAACCATTGTCTCCCTCCGGGAGACCATACTGTCTCCCTCCGGGAGACAACATTTGTCTCCCTCCAGGAGACAACATTTGTCTCCCTCCGGGAGACAACCTTTGTCTCCCTCCGGGAGACAACGTTTGTCTCCCTCCGGGAGACAACCTTTGTCTCCCTCCGGGAGACAACCTTTGTCTCCCTCCGGGAGACAACATTTGTCTCCCTCCGGGAGACAACATTTGTCTCCCTCCGGGAGACAACATTTGTCTCCCTCCGGGAGACAACCATTGTCTCCCTCCTGGAGACCATACTGTCTCCCTCCAGGAGACAACATTTGTCTCCCTCCGGGAGACAACCATTGTCTCCCTCCGGGAGACCATACTGTCTCCCTCCGGGAGACAACATTTGTCTCCCAACGGGAGACAACATTTGTCTCCCTCCGGGAGACAACCTTTGTCTCCCTCCGGGAGACAACATTTGTCTCCCTCCGGGAGACAACTTTTGTCTCCCTTCGGGAGACAACCTTTGTCTCCCTCCGGGAGACAACATTTGTCTCCCTCCGGGAGACAACCTTTGTCTCCCTCCGGGAGACAACATTTGTCTCCCTCCAGGAGACAACATTTGTCTCCCTCCGGGAGACAACCTTTGTCTCCCTCCGGGAGACAACATTTGTCTCCCTCCAGGAGACAACATTTGTCTCCCTCCGGGAGACAACCTTTGTCTCCCTCCGGGAGACAACATTTGTCTCCCTCCGAGAGACAACATTTGTCTCCCTCCAGGAGACAACCTTTGTCTCCCTCCGGGAGACAACCTTTGTCTCCCTCCGGGAGACAACATTTGTCTCCCTCCGGGAGACAACCTTTGTCTCCCTTCGGGAGACAACCTTTGTCTCCCTCCGGGAGACAACATTTGTCTCCCTCCAGGAGACAACATTTGTCTCCCTCCGGGAGACAACCTTTGTCTCCCTCCGGGAGACAACATTTGTCTCCCTCCGGGAGACAACATTTGTCTCCCTCCGGGAGACAACCTTTGTCTCCCTCCGGGAGACAACATTTGTCTCCCTCCGGGAGACAACTTTTGTCTCCCTTCGGGAGACAACCTTTGTCTCCCTCCGGGAGACAACATTTGTCTCCCTCCGGGAGACAACCATTGTCTCCCTCCGGGAGACAACATTTGTCTCCCTCCGGGAGACAACTTTTGTCTCCCTTCGGGAGACAACCTTTGTCTCCCTCCGGGAGACAACATTTGTCTCCCTCCGGGAGACAACCTTTGTCTCCCTCCGGGAGACAACCTTTGTCTCCCTCCGGGAGACAACATTTGTCTCCCTCCGGGAGACAACCTTTGTCTCCCTCCGGGAGACAACATTTGTCTCCCTCCAGGAGACAACATTTGTCTCCCTCCGGGAGACAACCTTTGTCTCCCTCCGGGAGACAACATTTGTCTCCCTCCGAGAGACAACATTTGTCTCCCTCCAGGAGACAACCTTTGTCTCCCTCCGGGAGACAACCTTTGTCTCCCTCCGGGAGACAACATTTGTCTCCCTCCGGGAGACAACCTTTGTCTCCCTTCGGGAGACAACCTTTGTCTCCCTCCGGGAGACAACATTTGTCTCCCTCCGGGAGACAACCTTTGTCTCCCTCCGGGAGACAACATTTGTCTCCCTCCGGGAGACAACATTTGTCTCCCTCCAGGAGACAACATTTGTCTCCCTCCGGGAGACAACCTTTGTCTCCCTCCGGGAGACATTGTTTGTCTCCCTCCGGGAGACAACCTTTGTCTCCCTCCGGGAGACATCCTTTGTCTCCCTCCGGGAGACAACATTTGTCTCCCTCCGGGAGACAACATTTGTCTCCCTCCGGGAGACAACATTTGTCTCCCTCCGGGAGACAACCATTGTCTCCCTCCGGGAGACAACATTTGTCTCCCTCCGGGAGACAACATTTGTCTCCCTCCGGGAGACAACATTTGTCTCCCTCCGGGAGACAACATTTGTCTCCCTCCGGGAGACAACCTTTGTCTCCCTCCGGGAGACAACCTTTGTCTCCCTCCGGGAGACAACATTTGTCTCCCTCCGGGAGACAACATTTGTCTCCCTCCGGGAGACAGCCTTTGTCTCCCTTCGGGAGACAACCTTTGTCTCCCTCCGGGAGACAACCTTTGTCTCCCTCCGGGAGACAACCTTTGTCTCCCTCCGGGAGACAACATTTGTCTCCCTCCGGGAGACAACATTTGTCTCCCTCCGGGAGACAACATTTGTCTCCCTCCGGGAGACAACATTTGTCTCCCTCCGGGAGACAACATTTGTCTCCCTCCGGGAGACAACATTTGTCTCCCTCCGGGAGACAACATTTGTCTCCCTCCGGGAGACAACATTTGTCTCCCTCCGGGAGACAACCATTGTCTCCCTCCGGGAGACCATACTGTCTCCCTCCGGGAGACAACATTTGTCTCCCTCCGGGAGACAACCTTTGTCTCCCTCCGGGAGACAACATTTGTCTCCCTCCGGGAGACAACATTTGTCTCCCTCCGGGAGACAACATTTGTCTCCCTCCGGTAGACAACATTTGTCTCCCTCCGGGAGACAACATTTGTCTCCCTCAAGGAGACAACATTTGTCTCCCTCCGGGAGACAACCTTTGTCTCCCTCCGGGAGACAACATTTGTCTCCCTCCGGGAGACAACATTTGTCTCCCTCCGGGAGACGACCTTTGTCTCCCTCCGGGAGACAACATTTGTCTCCCTCCGGGAGACGACCTTTGTCTCCCTCTGGGAGACAACATTTGTCTCCCTCCGGGAGACAACATTTGTCTCCCTCCGGGAGACAACATTTGTCTCCCGCCGGGAGACAACCTTTGTCTCCCTCCGGGAGACAACATTTGTCTCCCTCCGGGAGACAACATTTGTCACCCTCCGGGAGACAACATTTGTCTCCCTCCGGGAGACAACATTTGTCACCCTCCGGGAGACAACATTTGTCTCCCTCCGGGAGACAACATTTGTCTCCCTCCGGGAGACAACCTTTGTCTCCCTCCGGGAGACAACCTTTGTCTCCCTCCGGGAGACAACATTTGTCTCCCTCCGGGAGACGACCTTTGTCTCCCTCCGGAAGACAACATTTGTCTCCCTCCGGGAGACGACCTTTGTCTCCCTCTGGGAGACAACATTTGTCTCCCTCCGGGAGACAACCTTTGTCTCCCTCCGGGAGACAACATTTGTCTCCCTCCGGGAGACAACATTTGTCTCCCTCCGGGAGACAACCTTTGTCTCCCTCCGGGAGACAACTTTTGTCTCCCTCCGGGAGACAACCTTTGTCTCCCTCCGGGAGACAACCTTTGTCTCCCTCCGGGAGACAACCTTTGTCTCCCTCCGGGAGACAACATTTGTCTCCCTCCGGGAGACAGCCTTTGTCTCCCTTCGGGAGACAACCTTTGTCTCCCTCCGGGAGACAACCTTTGTCTCCCTCCGGGAGACAACCTTTGTCTCCCTCCGGGAGACAACATTTGTCTCCCTCCGGGAGACAACATTTGTCTCCCTCCGGGAGACAACATTTGTCTCCCTCCGGGAGACAACATTTGTCTCCCTCCGGGAGACAACATTTGTCTCCCTCCGGGAGACAACATTTGTCTCCCTCCGGGAGACAACATTTGTCTCCCTCCGGGAGACAACATTTGTCTCCCTCCGGGAGACAACCATTGTCTCCCTCCGGGAGACCATACTGTCTCCCTCCGGGAGACAACATTTGTCTCCCTCCGGGAGACAACATTTGTCTCCCTCCGGGAGACAACATTTGTCTCCCTCCGGTAGACAACATTTGTCTCCCTCCGGGAGACAACATTTGTCTCCCTCAAGGAGACAACATTTGTCTCCCTCCGGGAGACAACCTTTGTCTCCCTCCGGGAGACAACATTTGTCTCCCTCCGGGAGACAACATTTGTCTCCCTCCGGGAGACGACCTTTGTCTCCCTCCGGGAGACAACATTTGTCTCCCTCCGGGAGACGACCTTTGTCTCCCTCTGGGAGACAACATTTGTCTCCCTCCGGGAGACAACATTTGTCTCCCTCCGGGAGACAACATTTGTCTCCCGCCGGGAGACAACCTTTGTCTCCCTCCGGGAGACAACATTTGTCTCCCTCCGGGAGACAACATTTGTCACCCTCCGGGAGACAACATTTGTCTCCCTCCGGGAGACAACATTTGTCACCCTCCGGGAGACAACATTTGTCTCCCTCCGGGAGACAACATTTGTCTCCCTCCGGGAGACAACCTTTGTCTCCCTCCGGGAGACAACCTTTGTCTCCCTCCGGGAGACAACATTTGTCTCCCTCCGGGAGACGACCTTTGTCTCCCTCCGGAAGACAACATTTGTCTCCCTCCGGGAGACGACCTTTGTCTCCCTCTGGGAGACAACATTTGTCTCCCTCCGGGAGACAACCTTTGTCTCCCTCCGGGAGACAACATTTGTCTCCCTCCGGGAGACAACATTTGTCTCCCTCCGGGAGACAACCTTTGTCTCCCTCCGGGAGACAACTTTTGTCTCCCTCCGGGAGACAACCTTTGTCTCCCTCCGGGAGACAACCTTTGTCTCCCTCCGGGAGACAACCTTTGTCTCCCTCCGGGAGACAACATTTGTCTCCCTCCGGGAGACAACATTTGTCTCCCTCCGGGAGACAACATTTGTCTCCCTCCGGGAGACAACCTTTGTCTCCCTCCGGGAGACAACATTTGTCTCCCGCCGGGAGACAAACTTTGTCTCCCTCCGGGAGACAACATTTGTCTCCCTCCGGGAGACAACATTTGTCACCCTCCGGGAGACAACATTTGTCTCCCTCCGGGAGACAACATTTGTCTCCCTCCGGGAGACAACCTTTGTCTCCCTCCGGGAGACAACCTTTGTCTCCCTCCGGGAGACAACATTTGTCTCCCTCCGGGAGACAACATTTGTCTCCCTCCAGGAGACAACCTTTGTCTCCCTTCGGGAGACAACCTTTGTCTCCCTCCGGGAGACAACATTTGTCTCCCTCCGGGAGACAACCTTTGTCTCCCTTCGGGAGACAACCTTTGTCTTCCTCCGGGAGACAACATTTGTCTCCCTCCGGGAGACGACCTTTGTCTCCCTCCGGGAGACAACATTTGTCTCCCTCCGGGAGACAACATTTGTCTCCCTCTGGGAGACAACATTTGTCTCCCTCCGGGAGACAACATTTGTCTCCCTCCGGGAGACAACATTTGTCTCCCTCCGGGAGACAACCATTGTCTCCCTCCGGGAGACCATACTGTCTCCCTCCGGGAGACAACATTTGTCTCCCCCCGGGAGACAACATTTGTCTCCCTCCGGGATACAACATTTGTCTCCCTCCGGGAGACAACATTTGTCTCCCTCCGGGAGACAACCTTTGTCTCCCGCCGGGAGACAACATTTGTCTCCCTCCGGGAGACAACATTTGTCTCCCTCCGGGAGACAACATTTGTCTCCCTCCGGGAGACAACCTTTGTCTCCCTCCGGGAGACAACATTTGTCTCCCTCCGGGAGACCAAACTGTCTCCCTCCGAGAGACAACATTTGTCTCCCTCCGGGAGACAACATTTGTCTCCCTCCGGGAGACAACCATTGTCTCCCTCCGGGAGACCAAACTGTCTCCCTCTGAGAGACAACATTTGTCTCCCTCCGGGAGACAACATTTGTCTCCCTCCGGGAGACAACATTTGTCTCCCTCCAGGAGACAACATTTGTCTCCCTCCGGGAGACAACCTTTGTCTCCCTCCGGGAGACAACATTTGTCTCCCTCCGGGAGACAACATTTGTCTCCCTCCGGGAGACAACCTTTGTCTCCCTCCGGGAGACAACATTTGTCTCCCTCCGGGAGACAACTTTTGTCTCCCTCCGGGAGACAACCTTTGTCTCCCTCCGGGAGACAACCTTTGTCTCCCTCCGGGAGACAACATTTGTCTCCCTCCGGGAGACAACATTTGTCTCCCTCCGGGAGACAACATTTGTCTCCCTCCGGGAGACAACCTTTGTCTCCCTCCGGGAGACAACATTTGTCTCCCGCCGGGAGACAACCTTTGTCTCCCTCCGGGAGACAACATTTGTCTCCCTCCGGGAGACAACATTTGTCACCCTCCGGGAGACAACATTTGTCACCCTCCGGGAGACAACATTTGTCTCCCTCCGGGAGACAACCTTTGTCTCCCTCCGGGAGACAACCTTTGTCTCCCTCCGGGAGACAACATTTGTCTCCCTCCGGGAGACAACATTTGTCTCCCTCCGGGAGACAACATTTGTCTCCCTCTGGGAGACAACATTTGTCTCCCTCCGGGAGACAACATTTGTCTCCCTCCGGGAGACAACCATTGTCTCCCTCCGGGAGACCATACTGTCTCCCTCCGGGAGACAACATTTGTCTCCCTCCGGGAGACAACATTTGTCTCCCTCCGGGATACAACATTTGTCTCCCTCCGGGAGACAACATTTGTCTCCCTCCGGGAGACAACCTTTGTCTCCCGCCGGGAGACAACATTTGTCTCCCTCCGGGAGACAACATTTGTCTCCCTCCGGGAGACAACATTTGTCTCCCTCCGGGAGACAACCTTTGTCTCCCTCCGGGAGACAACATTTGTCTCCCTCCGGGAGACCAAACTGTCTCCCTCCGAGAGACAACATTTGTCTCCCTCCGGGAGACAACATTTGTCTCCCTCCGGGAGACAACCATTGTCTCCCTACGGGAGACCAAACTGTCTCCCTCCGAGAGACAACATTTGTCTCCCTCCGGGAGACAACATTTGTCTCCCTCCGGGAGACAACATTTGTCACCCTCCGGGAGACAACATTTGTCTCCCGCCGGGAGACAACATTTGTCTCCCTCCGGGAGACAACATTTGTCTCCCTCCGAGAGACAACATTTGTCTCCCTCCGGGAGACAACATTTGTCTCCCTCCGGGAGACAACATTTGTCTCCCTCCAGGAGACAACATTTGTCTCCCTCCGGGAGACAACCTTTGTCTCCCTCCGGGAGACAACATTTGTCTCCCTCCGGGAGACAACATTTGTCTCCCTCCGGGATACAACATTTGTCTCCCTCCGGGAGACAACATTTGTCTCCCTCCGGGAGACAACCTTTGTCTCCCTCCGGGAGACAACATTTGTCTCCCTCCGGGAGACCAAACTGTCTCCCTCCGAGAGACAACATTTGTCTCCCTCCGGGAGACAACATTTGTCTCCCTCCGGGAGACAACCATTGTCTCCCTCCGGGAGACCAAACTGTCTCCCTCTGAGAGACAACATTTGTCTCCCTCCGGGAGACAACATTTGTCTCCCTCCGGGAGACAACATTTGTCTCCCTCCAGGAGACAACATTTGTCTCCCTCCGGGAGACAACCTTTGTCTCCCTCCGGGAGACAACATTTGTCTCCCTCCGGGAGACAACATTTGTCTCCCTCCGGGAGACAACCTTTGTCTCCCTCCGGGAGACAACATTTGTCTCCCTCCGGGAGACAACATTTGTCTCCCTCCGGGAGACAACATTTGTCTCCCTCCGGGAGACAACCTTTGTCTCCCTCCGGGAGACAACATTTGTCTCCCGCCGGGAGACAACCTTTGTCTCCCTCCGGGAGACAACATTTGTCTCCCTCCGGGAGACAACATTTGTCACCCTCCGGGAGACAACATTTGTCACCCTCCGGGAGACAACATTTGTCTCCCTCCGGGAGACAACCTTTGTCTCCCTCCGGGAGACAACCTTTGTCTCCCTCCGGGAGACAACATTTGTCTCCCTCCGGGAGACAACATTTGTCTCCCTCCGGGAGACAACATTTGTCTCCCTCTGGGAGACAACATTTGTCTCCCTCCGGGAGACAACATTTGTCTCCCTCCGGGAGACAACCATTGTCTCCCTCCGGGAGACCATACTGTCTCCCTCCGGGAGACAACATTTGTCTCCCTCCGGGAGACAACATTTGTCTCCCTCCGGGATACAACATTTGTCTCCCTCCGGGAGACAACATTTGTCTCCCTCCGGGAGACAACCTTTGTCTCCCGCCGGGAGACAACATTTGTCTCCCTCCGGGAGACAACATTTGTCTCCCTCCGGGAGACAACATTTGTCTCCCTCCGGGAGACAACCTTTGTCTCCCTCCGGGAGACAACATTTGTCTCCCTCCGGGAGACCAAACTGTCTCCCTCCGAGAGACAACATTTGTCTCCCTCCGGGAGACAACATTTGTCTCCCTCCGGGAGACAACCATTGTCTCCCTACGGGAGACCAAACTGTCTCCCTCCGAGAGACAACATTTGTCTCCCTCCGGGAGACAACATTTGTCTCCCTCCGGGAGACAACATTTGTCACCCTCCGGGAGACAACATTTGTCTCCCGCCGGGAGACAACATTTGTCTCCCTCCGGGAGACAACATTTGTCTCCCTCCGAGAGACAACATTTGTCTCCCTCCGGGAGACAACATTTGTCTCCCTCCGGGAGACAACATTTGTCTCCCTCCAGGAGACAACATTTGTCTCCCTCCGGGAGACAACCTTTGTCTCCCTCCGGGAGACAACATTTGTCTCCCTCCGGGAGACAACATTTGTCTCCCTCCGGGATACAACATTTGTCTCCCTCCGGGAGACAACATTTGTCTCCCTCCGGGAGACAACCTTTGTCTCCCGCCGGGAGACAACATTTGTCTCCCTCCGGGAGACAACATTTGTCTCCCTCCGGGAGACAACATTTGTCTCCCTCCGGGAGACAACCTTTGTCTCCCTCCGGGAGACAACATTTGTCTCCCTCCGGGAGACCAAACTGTCTCCCTCCGAGAGACAACATTTGTCTCCCTCCGGGAGACAACATTTGTCTCCCTCCGGGAGACAACCATTGTCTCCCTACGGGAGACCAAACTGTCTCCCTCCGAGAGACAACATTTGTCTCCCTCCGGGAGACAACATTTGTCTCCCTCCGGGAGACAACATTTGTCACCCTCCGGGAGACAACATTTGTCTCCCGCCGGGAGACAACATTTGTCTCCCTCCGGGAGACAACATTTGTCTCCCTCCGAGAGACAACATTTGTCTCCCTCCGGGAGACAACATTTGTCTCCCTCCGGGAGACAACATTTGTCTCCCTCCAGGAGACAACATTTGTCTCCCTCCGGGAGACAACCTTT
The DNA here is from genome assembly GCA_964019985.1 of Aurelia sp. 4 Dawson et al 2005. Taxonomy (NCBI): domain Eukaryota; kingdom Metazoa; phylum Cnidaria; class Scyphozoa; order Semaeostomeae; family Ulmaridae; genus Aurelia; species Aurelia sp. 4 Dawson et al 2005. The sequence goes on along the minus strand of OZ026509.1, from coordinate 1,070,688 downwards.
GTCTCCCTCCGGGAGACAACATTTGTCTCCCTCCGGGAGACAACATTTGTCTCCCTCCGGGAGACAACCTTTGTCTCCCTCCGGGAGACAACATTTGTCTCCCTCCGGGAGACAACTTTTGTCTCCCTCCGGGAGACAACCTTTGTCTCCCTCCGGGAGACAACCTTTGTCTCCCTCCGGGAGACAACATTTGTCTCCCTCCGGGAGACAACATTTGTCTCCCTCCGGGAGACAACATTTGTCTCCCTCCGGGAGACAACCTTTGTCTCCCTCCGGGAGACAACATTTGTCTCCCGCCGGGAGACAACCTTTGTCTCCCTCCGGGAGACAACATTTGTCTCCCTCCGGGAGACAACATTTGTCACCCTCCGGGAGACAACATTTGTCTCCCTCCGGGAGACAACATTTGTCTCCCTCCGGGAGACAACCTTTGTCTCCCTCCGGGAGACAACCTTTGTCTCCCTCCGGGAGACAACATTTGTCTCCCTCCGGGAGACAACATTTGTCTCCCTCCGGGAGACAACATTTGTCTCCCTCTGGGAGACAACATTTGTCTCCCTCCGGGAGACAACATTTGTCTCCCTCCGGGAGACAACATTTGTCTCCCTCCGGGATACAACATTTGTCTCCCTCCGGGAGACAATATTTGTCTCCCTCCGGGAGACAACCTTTGTCTCCCGCCGGGAGACAACATTTGTCTCCCTCCGGGAGACAACATTTGTCTCCCTCCGGGAGACAACATTTGTCTCCCTCCGGGAGACAACCTTTGTCTCCCTCCGGGAGACAACATTTGTCTCCCTCCGGGAGACCAAACTGTCTCCCTCCGAGAGACAACATTTGTCTCCCTCCGGGAGACAACATTTGTCTCCCTCCGGGAGACAACCATTGTCTCCCTACGGGAGACCAAACTGTCTCCCTCCGAGAGACAACATTTGTCTCCCTCCGGGAGACAACATTTGTCTCCCTCCGGGAGACAACATTTGTCACCCTCCGGGAGACAACATTTGTCTCCCGCCGGGAGACAACATTTGTCTCCCTCCGGGAGACAACATTTGTCTCCCTCCGAGAGACAACATTTGTCTCCCTCCGGGAGACAACATTTGTCTCCCTCCGGGAGACAACATTTGTCTCCCTCCAGGAGACAACATTTGTCTCCCTCCGGGAGACAACCTTTGTCTCCCTCCGGGAGACAACATTTGTCTCCCTCCGGGAGACAACATTTGTCTCCCTCCGGGAGACAACCTTTGTCTCCCTCCGGGAGACAACATTTGTCTCCCTCCGGGAGACAACTTTTGTCTCCCTCCGGGAGACAACCTTTGTCTCCCTCCGGGAGACAACCTTTGTCTCCCTCCGGGAGACAACATTTGTCTCCCTCCGGGAGACAACATTTGTCTCCCTCCGGGAGACAACATTTGTCTCCCTCCGGGAGACAACCTTTGTCTCCCTCCGGGAGACAACATTTGTCTCCCGCCGGGAGACAACCTTTGTCTCCCTCCGGGAGACAACATTTGTCTCCCTCCGGGAGACAACATTTGTCACCCTCCGGGAGACAACATTTGTCTCCCTCCGGGAGACAACATTTGTCTCCCTCCGGGAGACAACCTTTGTCTCCCTCCGGGAGACAACCTTTGTCTCCCTCCGGGAGACAACATTTGTCTCCCTCCGGGAGACAACATTTGTCTCCCTCCGGGAGACAACATTTGTCTCCCTCTGGGAGACAACATTTGTCTCCCTCCGGGAGACAACATTTGTCTCCCTCCGGGAGACAACCATTGTCTCCCTCCGGGAGACCATACTGTCTCCCTCCGGGAGACAACATTTGTCTCCCTCCGGGAGACAACATTTGTCTCCCTCCGGGATACAACATTTGTCTCCCTCCGGGAGACAACATTTGTCTCCCTCCGGGAGACAACCTTTGTCTCCCGCCGGGAGACAACATTTGTCTCCCTCCGGGAGACAACATTTGTCTCCCTCCGGGAGACAACATTTGTCTCCCTCCGGGAGACAACCTTTGTCTCCCTCCGGGAGACAACATTTGTCTCCCTCCGGGAGACCAAACTGTCTCCCTCCGAGAGACAACATTTGTCTCCCTCCGGGAGACAACATTTGTCTCCCTCCGGGAGACAACCATTGTCTCCCTACGGGAGACCAAACTGTCTCCCTCCGAGAGACAACATTTGTCTCCCTCCGGGAGACAACATTTGTCTCCCTCCGGGAGACAACATTTGTCTCCCTCCAGGAGACAACATTTGTCTCCCTCCGGGAGACAACCTTTGTCTCCCTCCGGGAGACAACATTTGTCTCCCTCCGGGAGACAACATTTGTCTCCCTCCGGGAGACAACCTTTGTCTCCCTCCGGGAGACAACATTTGTCTCCCTCCGGGAGACAACTTTTGTCTCCCTCCGGGAGACAACCTTTGTCTCCCTCCGGGAGACAACATTTGTCTCCCTCCGGGAGACAACATTTGTCTCCCTCCGGGAGACAACCTTTGTCTCCCTTCGGGAGACAACATTTGTCTCCCGCCGGGAGACAACCTTTGTCTCCCTCCGGGAGACAACATTTGTCTCCCTCCGGGAGACAACATTTGTCACCCTCCGGGAGACAACATTTGTCTCCCTCCGGGAGACAACATTTGTCTCCCTCCGGGAGACAACCTTTGTCTCCCTCCGGGAGACAACCTTTGTCTCCCTCCGGGAGACAACATTTGTCTCCCTCCGGGAGACAACATTTGTCTCCCTCCGGGAGACAACCTTTGTCTCCCTTCGGGAGACCACCTTTGTCTCCCTCCGGGAGACAACATTTGTCTCCCTCCGGGAGACGACCTTTGTCTCCCTCCGGGAGACAACATTTGTCTCCCTCCGGGAGACAACATTTGTCTCCCTCTGGGAGACAACATTTGTCTCCCTCCGGGAGACAACATTTGTCTCCCTCCGGGAGACAACATTTGTCTCCCTCCGGGAGACAACATTTGTCTCCCTCCGGGAGACAACCATTGTCTCCCTCCGGGAGACAACATTTGTCTCCCTCCGGGAGACAACTTTTGTCTCCCTCCGGGAGAAAACCTTTGTCTCCCTCCGGGAGACAACCTTTGTCTCCCTCCGGGAGACAACATTTGTCTCCCTCCGGGAGACAACATTTGTCTCCCTCTGGGAGACAACATTTGTCTCCCTCCGGGACACAACATTTGTCTCCCTCCGGGAGACAACATTTGTCTCCCTCCGGGAGACAACATTTGTCTCCCTCCGGGAGACAGCCTTTGTCTCCCTCCGGGAGACAACATTTGTCTCCCTCCGGGAGACAACTTTTGTCTCCCTCCGGGAGACAACCTTTGTCTCCCTCCGGGAGACAACCTTTGTCTCCCTCCGGGAGACAACATTTGTCTCCCTCCGGGAGACAACATTTGTCTCCCTCCGGGAGACAACCTTTGTCTCCCTTCGGGAGACCACCTTTGTCTCCCTCCGGGAGACAACATTTGTCTCCCTCCGGGAGACGACCTTTGTCTCCCTCCGGGAGACAACATTTGTCTCCCTCCGGGAGACAACATTTGTCTCCCTCTGGGAGACAACATTTGTCTCCCTCCGGGAGACAACATTTGTCTCCCTCCGGGAGACAACATTTGTCTCCCTCCGGGAGACAACATTTGTCTCCCTCCGGGAGACAACCATTGTCTCCCTCCGGGAGACAACATTTGTCTCCCTCCGGGAGACAACTTTTGTCTCCCTCCGGGAGAAAACCTTTGTCTCCCTCCGGGAGACAACCTTTGTCTCCCTCCGGGAGACAACATTTGTCTCCCTCCGGGAGACAACATTTGTCTCCCTCTGGGAGACAACATTTGTCTCCCTCCGGGACACAACATTTGTCTCCCTCCGGGAGACAACATTTGTCTCCCTCCGGGAGACAACATTTGTCTCCCTCCGGGAGACAGCCTTTGTCTCCCTCCGGGAGACAACATTTGTCTCCCTCCGGGAGACAACTTTTGTCTCCCTCCGGGAGACAACCTTTGTCTCCCTCCGGGAGACAACCTTTGTCTCCCTCCGGGAGACAACATTTGTCTCCCTCCGGGAGACAACATTTGTCTCCCTCCGGGAGACAACATTTGTCTCCCTCCGGGAGACAACCTTTGTCTCCCTCCGGGAGACAACATTTGTCTCCCGCCGGGAGACAACCTTTGTCTCCCTCCGGGAGACAACATTTGTCTCCCTCCGGGAGACAACATTTGTCACCCTCCGGGAGACAACATTTGTCTCCCTCCGGGAGACAACCTTTGTCTCCCTCCGGGAGACAACATTTGTCTCCCTCCGGGAGACAACATTTGTCTCCCTCCGGGAGACAACATTTGTCTCCCTCCGGGAGACAACCATTGTCTCCCTCCGGGAGACCATACTGTCTCCCTCCGGGAGACAACATTTGTCTCCCTCCGGGAGACAACATTTGTCTCCCTCCGGGATACAACATTTGTCTCCCTCCGGGAGACAACATTTGTCTCCCTCCGGGAGACAACCTTTGTCTCCCGCCGGGAGACAACATTTGTCTCCCTCCGGGAGACAACATTTGTCTCCCTCCGGGAGACAACATTTGTCTCCCTCCGGGAGACAACCTTTGTCTCCCTCCGGGAGACAACATTTGTCTCCCTCCGGGAGACCAAACTGTCTCCCTCCGAGAGACAACATTTGTCTCCCTCCGGGAGACAACATTTGTCTCCCTCCGGGAGACAACCATTGTCTCCCTACGGGAGACCAAACTGTCTCCCTCCGAGAGACAACATTTGTCTCCCTCCGGGAGACAACATTTGTCTCCCTCCGGGAGACAACATTTGTCTCCCTCCAGGAGACAACATTTGTCTCCCTCCGGGAGACAACCTTTGTCTCCCTCCGGGAGACAACCATTGTCTCCCTCCGGGAGACAACATTTGTCTCCCTCCGGGAGACAACTTTTGTCTCCCTCCGGGAGAAAACCTTTGTCTCCCTCCGGGAGACAACCTTTGTCTCCCTCCGGGAGACAACATTTGTCTCCCTCCGGGAGACAACATTTGTCTCCCTCCGGGAGACAACATTTGTCTCCCTCCGGGAGACAACATTTGTCTCCCTCCGGGAGACAACCATTGTCTCCCTCCGGGAGACAACATTTGTCTCCCTCCGGGAGACAACTTTTGTCTCCCTCCGGGAGAAAACCTTTGTCTCCCTCCGGGAGACAACCTTTGTCTCCCTCCGGGAGACAACATTTGTCTCCCTCCGGGAGACAACATTTGTCTCCCTCTGGGAGACAACATTTGTCTCCCTCCGGGACACAACATTTGTCTCCCTCCGGGAGACAACATTTGTCTCCCTCCGGGAGACAACATTTGTCTCCCTCCGGGAGACAGCCTTTGTCTCCCTCCGGGAGACAACATTTGTCTCCCTCCGGGAGACAACTTTTGTCTCCCTCCGGGAGACAACCTTTGTCTCCCTCCGGGAGACAACCTTTGTCTCCCTCCGGGAGACAACATTTGTCTCCCTCCGGGAGACAACATTTGTCTCCCTCCGGGAGACAACATTTGTCTCCCTCCGGGAGACAACCTTTGTCTCCCTCCGGGAGACAACATTTGTCTCCCTCCGGGAGACAACATTTGTCACCCTCCGGGAGACAACATTTGTCTCCCTCCGGGAGACAACCTTTTTCTCTCCCTCCGGGAGACAACATTTGTCTCCCTCCGGGAGACAACATTTGTCTCCCTCCGGGAGACAACATTTGTCTCCCTCTGGGAGACAACATTTGTCTCCCTCCGGGAGACAACATTTGTCTCCCTCCGGGAGACAACCATTGTCTCCCTCCGGGAGACCATACTGTCTCCCTCCGGGAGACAACATTTGTCTCCCTCCGGGAGACAACATTTGTCTCCCTCCGGGATACAACATTTGTCTCCCTCCGGGAGACAACATTTGTCTCCCTCCGGGAGACAACCTTTGTCTCCCGCCGGGAGACAACATTTGTCTCCCTCCGGGAGACAACATTTGTCTCCCTCCGGGAGACAACATTTGTCTCCCTCCGGGAGACAACCTTTGTCTCCCTCCGGGAGACAACATTTGTCTCCCTCCGGGAGACCAAACTGTCTCCCTCCGAGAGACAACATTTGTCTCCCTCCGGGAGACAACATTTGTCTCCCTCCGGGAGACAACCATTGTCTCCCTACGGGAGACCAAACTGTCTCCCTCCGAGAGACAACATTTGTCTCCCTCCGGGAGACAACATTTGTCTCCCTCCGGGAGACAACATTTGTCTCCCTCCAGGAGACAACATTTGTCTCCCTCCGGGAGACAACCTTTGTCTCCCTCCGGGAGACAACATTTGTCTCCCTCCGGGAGACAACATTTGTCTCCCTCCGGGAGACAACCTTTGTCTCCCTCCGGGAGACAACATTTGTCTCCCTCCGGGAGACAACTTTTGTCTCCCTCCGGGAGACAACCTTTGTCTCCCTCCGGGAGACAACATTTGTCTCCCTCCGGGAGACAACATTTGTCTCCCTCCGGGAGACAACCTTTGTCTCCCTCCGGGAGACAACATTTGTCTCCCGCCGGGAGACAACCTTTGTCTCCCTCCGGGAGACAACATTTGTCTCCCTCCGGGAGACAACATTTGTCACCCTCCGGGAGACAACATTTGTCTCCCTCCGGGAGACAACCTTTGTCTCCCTCCGGGAGACAACCTTTGTCTCCCTCCGGGAGACAACATTTGTCTCCCTCCGGGAGACAACATTTGTCTCCCTCCGGGAGACAACCTTTGTCTCCCTTCGGGAGACCACCTTTGTCTCCTTCCGGGAGACAACATTTGTCTCCCTCCGGGAGACGACCTTTGTCTCCCTCCGGGAGACAACATTTGTCTCCCTCCGGGAGACAACATTTGTCTCCCTCTGGGAGACAACATTTGTCTCCCTCCGGGAGACAACATTTGTCTCCCTCCGGGAGACAACATTTGTCTCCCTCTGGGAGACAACATTTGTCTCCCTCCGGGAGACAACATTTGTCTCCCTCCGGGAGACAACATTTGTCTCCCTCCGGGAGACAACATTTGTCTCCCTCCGGGAGACAACCATTGTCTCCCTCCGGGAGACAACATTTGTCTCCCTCCGGGAGACAACTTTTGTCTCCCTCCGGGAGACAACCTTTGTCTCCCTCCGGGAGACAACCTTTGTCTCCCTCCGGGAGACAACATTTGTCTCCCTCCGGGAGACAACATTTGTCTCCCTCCGGGAGACAACATTTGTCTCCCTCTGGGAGACAACATTTGTCTCCCTCCGGGAGACAACATTTGTCTCCCTCCGGGAGACAACATTTGTCTCCCTCCGGGAGACAACATTTGTCTCCCTCCGGGAGACAACCTTTGTCTCCCTCCGGGAGACAACATTTGTCTCCCTCCGGGAGACAACTTTTGTCTCCCTCCGGGAGACAACCTTTGTCTCCCTCCGGGAGACAACCTTTGTCTCCCTCCGGGAGACAACATTTGTCTCCCTCCGGGAGACAACATTTGTCTCCCTCCGGGAGACAACATTTGTCTCCCTCCGGGAGACAACCTTTGTCTCCCTCCGGGAGACAACATTTGTCTCCCGCCGGGAGACAACCTTTGTCTCCCTCCGGGAGACAACATTTGTCTCCCTCCGGGAGACAACATTTGTCACCCTCCGGGAGACAACATTTGTCTCCCTCCGGGAGACAACCTTTGTCTCCCTCCGGGAGACAACATTTGTCTCCCTCCGGGAGACAACATTTGTCTCCCTCCGGGAGACAACATTTGTCTCCCTCTGGGAGACAACATTTGTCTCCCTCCGGGAGACAACATTTGTCTCCCTCCGGGAGACAACCATTGTCTCCCTCCGGGAGACCATACTGTCTCCCTCCGGGAGACAACATTTGTCTCCCTCCGGGAGACAACATTTGTCTCCCTCCGGGATACAACATTTGTCTCCCTCCGGGAGACAACATTTGTCTCCCTCCGGGAGACAACCTTTGTCTCCCGCCGGGAGACAACATTTGTCTCCCTCCGGGAGACAACATTTGTCTCCCTCCGGGAGACAACATTTGTCTCCCTCCGGGAGACAACCTTTGTCTCCCTCCGGGAGACAACATTTGTCTCCCTCCGGGAGACCAAACTGTCTCCCTCCGAGAGACAACATTTGTCTCCCTCCGGGAGACAACATTTGTCTCCCTCCGGGAGACAACCATTGTCTCCCTACGGGAGACCAAACTGTCTCCCTCCGAGAGACAACATTTGTCTCCCTCCGGGAGACAACATTTGTCTCCCTCCGGGAGACAACATTTGTCTCCCTCCAGGAGACAACATTTGTCTCCCTCCGGGAGACAACCATTGTCTCCCTCCGGGAGACAACATTTGTCTCCCTCCGGGAGACAACATTTGTCTCCCTCCGGGAGACAACCTTTGTCTCCCTCCGGGAGACAACATTTGTCTCCCTCCGGGAGACAACTTTTGTCTCCCTCCGGGAGACAACTTTTGTCTCCCTCCGGGAGACAACCTTTGTCTCCCTCCGGGAGACAACATTTGTCTCCCTCCGGGAGACAACATTTGTCTCCCTCCGGGAGACAACCTTTGTCTCCCTCCGGGAGACAACATTTGTCTCCCGCCGGGAGACAACCTTTGTCTCCCTCCGGGAGACAACATTTGTCTCCCTCCGGGAGACAACATTTGTCACCCTCCGGGAGACAACATTTGTCTCCCTCCGGGAGACAACATTTGTCTCCCTCCGGGAGACAACCTTTGTCTCCCTCCGGGAGACAACCTTTGTCTCCCTCCGGGAGACAACATTTGTCTCCCTCCGGGAGACAACATTTGTCTCCCTCCGGGAGACAACCTTTGTCTCCCTTCGGGAGACCACCTTTGTCTCCCTCCGGGAGACAACATTTGTCTCCCTCCGGGAGACGACCTTTGTCTCCCTCCGGGAGACAACATTTGTCTCCCTCCGGGAGACAACATTTGTCTCCCTCTGGGAGACAACATTTGTCTCCCTCCGGGAGACAACATTTGTCTCCCTCCGGGAGACAACATTTGTCTCCCTCCGGGAGACAACATTTGTCTCCCTCCGGGAGACAACCATTGTCTCCCTCCGGGAGACCATACTGTCTCCCTCCGGGAGACAACATTTGTCTCCCTCCGGGAGACAACATTTGTCTCCCTCCGGGAGACAACCTTTGTCTCCCTCCGGGAGACCAAACTGTCTCCCTCCGAGAGACAACATTTGTCTCCCTCAGGGAGACAACATTTGTCTCCCTCCGGGAGACAACCATTGTCTCCCTCCGGGAGACCAAACTGTCTCCCTCCGAGAGACAACATTTGTCTCCCTCCGGGAGACAACATTTGTCTCCCTCCGGGAGACAACATTTGTCTCCCTCCAGGAGACAACATTTGTCTCCCTCCGGGAGACAACCTTTGTCTCCCTCCGGGAGACAACATTTGTCTCCCTCCGGGAGACAACATTTGTCTCCCTCCGGGAGACAACCTTTGTCTCCCTCCGGGAGACAACATTTGTCTCCCTCCGGGAGACAACTTTTGTCTCCCTCCGGGAGACAACCTTTTTCTCCCTCCGGGAGACAACCTTTGTCTCCCTCCGGGAGACAACATTTGTCTCCCTCCGGGAGACAACATTTGTCTCCCTCCGGGAGACAACATTTGTCTCCCTCCGGGAGACAACCTTTGTCTCCCTCCGGGAGACAACATTTGTCTCCCGCCGGGAGACAACCGTTGTCTCCCTCCGGGAGACAACATTTGTCTCCCTCCGGGAGACAACATTTGTCACCCTCCGGGAGACAACATTTGTCTCCCTCCGGGAGACAACATTTGTCTCCCTCCGGGAGACAACCTTTGTCTCCCTCCGGGAGACAACCTTTGTCTCCCTCCGGGAGACAACCTTTGTCTCCCTCCGGGAGACAACATTTGTCTCCCTCCGGGAGACAACATTTGTCTCCCTCCGGGAGACAACATTTGTCTCCCTCCGGGAGACAACCTTTGTCTCCCTACGGGAGACAACATTTGTCTCCCTCCGGGAGACAACATTTGTCTCCCTCCGGGAGACAACATTTGTCTCCCTCCAGGAGACAACATTTGTCTCCCTCCGGGAGACAACCTTTGTCTCCCTCCGGGAGACAACCTTTGTCTCCCTCCGGGAGACAACATTTGTCTCCCTCCGGGAGACAACCTTTGTCTCCCTTCTGGAGACAACCTTTGTCTCCCTCCGGGAGACAACATTTTTCTCCCTCCGGGAGACGACCTTTGTCTCCCTCCGGGAGACAACATTTGTCTCCCTCCGGGAGACAACATTTGTCTCCCTCTGGGAGACAACATTTGTCTCCCTCCGGGAGACAACATTTGTCTCCCTCCGGGAGACAACATTTGTCTCCCTCCGGGAGACAACATTTGTCTCCCTCCGGGAGACAACCTTTGTCTCCCGCCGGGAGACAACATTTGTCTCCCTCCGGGAGACAACATTTGTCTCCCTCCGGGAGACAACATTTGTCTCCCTCCGGGAGACAACATTTGTCTCCCTCCGGGAGACAACCTTTGTCTCCCTCCGAGAGACAACATTTGTCTCCCTCCGGGAGACAACATTTGTCTCCCTCCGGGAGACAACCATTGTCTCCCTCCGGGAGACCAAACTGTCTCCCTCCGAGAGACAACATTTGTCTCCCTCCGGGAGACAACATTTGTCTCCCTCCGGGAGACAACCATTGTCTCCCTCCGGGAGACCAAACTGTTTCCCTCCGGGAGACAACATTTGTCTCCCTCCGGGAGACAACCTTTGTCTCCCTCCGGGAGACAACTTTTGTCTCCCTCCGGGAGACAACATTTGTCTCCCTCCGGGAGACCAAACTGTCTCCCTCCGAGAGACAACATTTGTCTCCCTCCGGGAGACAACATTTGTCTCCCTCCGGGAGACAACCATTGTCTCCCTCCGGGAGACCATACTGTCTCCCTCCGAGAGACAACATTTGTCTCCCAACGGGAGACAACATTTGTCTCCCTCCGGGAGACAACATTTGTCTCCCTCCAGGAGACAACATTTGTCTCCCTCCGGGAGACAACCTTTGTCTCCCTCCGGGAGACAACATTTGTCTCCCTCCGGGAGACAACATTTGTCTCCCTCCGGGAGACAACCTTTGTCTCCCTCCGGGAGACAACTCTTTTGTCTCCCTCCGGGAGACAACCTTTGTCTCCCTCCGGGAGACAACCTTTGTCTCCCTCCGGGAGACAACATTTGTCTCCCTCCGGGAGACAACATTTGTCTCCCTCCGGGAGACAACCATTGTCTCCCTCCGGGAGACCAAACTGTTTCCCTCCGGGAGACAACATTTGTCTCCCTCCGGGAGACAACCTTTGTCTCCCTCCGGGAGACAACCTTTGTCTCCCTCCGGGAGACAACATTTGTCTTCCTCCGGGAGACCAAACTGTCTCCCTCCGAGAGACAACATTTGTCTCCCTCCGGGAGACAACATTTGTCTCCCTCCGGGAGACAACCATTGTCTCCCTCCGGGAGACCATACTGTCTCCCTCCGGGAGACAACCATTGTCTCCCTCCGGGAGACCATACTGTCTCCCTCCGGGAGACAACATTTGTCTCCCAACGGGAGACAACATTTGTCTCCCTCCGGGAGACAACATTTGTCTCCCTCCAGGAGACAACATTTGTCTCCCTCCGGGAGACAACCTTTGTCTCCCTCCGGGAGACAACATTTGTCTCCCTCCGGGAGACAACCTTTGTCTCCCTCCGGGAGACAACCTTTGTCTCCCTCCGGGAGACAACATTTGTCTCCCAACGGGAGACAACATTTGTCTCCCTCCGGGAGACAACATTTGTCTCCCTCCAGGAGACAACATTTGTCTCCCTCCGGGAGACAACCTTTGTCTCCCTCCGGGAGACAACATTTGTCTCCCTCCGGGAGACAACATTTGTCTCCCTCCGGGAGACAACCTTTGTCTCCCTCCGGGAGACAACTCTTTTGTCTCCCTCCGGGAGACAACCTTTGTCTCCCTCCGGGAGACAACCTTTGTCTCCCTCCGGGAGACAACATTTGTCTCCCTCCGGGAGACAACATTTGTCTCCCTCCGGGAGACAACCATTGTCTCCCTCCGGGAGACCAAACTGTTTCCCTCCGGGAGACAACATTTGTCTCCCTCCGGGAGACAACCTTTGTCTCCCTCCGGGAGACAACCTTTGTCTCCCTCCGGGAGACAACATTTGTCTTCCTCCGGGAGACCAAACTGTCTCCCTCCGAGAGACAACATTTGTCTCCCTCCGGGAGACAACATTTGTCTCCCTCCGGGAGACAACCATTGTCTCCCTCCGGGAGACCATACTGTCTCCCTCCGGGAGACAACCATTGTCTCCCTCCGGGAGACCATACTGTCTCCCTCCGGGAGACAACATTTGTCTCCCAACGGGAGACAACATTTGTCTCCCTCCGGGAGACAACATTTGTCTCCCTCCAGGAGACAACATTTGTCTCCCTCCGGGAGACAACCTTTGTCTCCCTCCGGGAGACAACATTTGTCTCCCTCCGGGAGACAACCTTTGTCTCCCTCCGGGAGACAACCTTTGTCTCCCTCCGGGAGACAACATTTGTCTTCCTCCGGTAGACCAAACTGTCTCCCTCCGAGAGACAACATTTGTCTCCCTCCGGGAGACAACATTTGTCTCCCTCCGGGAGACAACCATTGTCTCCCTCCGGGAGACCATACTGTCTCCCTCCGGGAGACAACATTTGTCTCCCAACGGGAGACAACATTTGTCTCCCTCCGGGAGACAACATTTGTCTCCCTCCAGGAGACAACATTTGTCTCCCTCCGGGAGACAACCTTTGTCTCCCTCCGGGAGACAACATTTGTCTCCCTCCGGGAGACAACATTTGTCTCCCTCCGGGAGACAACCTTTGTCTCCCTCCGGGAGACAACATTTGTCTCCCTCCGGGAGACAACTTTTGTCTCCCTCCGGGAGACAACCTTTGTCTCCCTCCGGGAGACAACCTTTGTCTCCCTCCGGGAGACAACATTTGTCTCCCTCCGGGAGACAACATTTGTCTCCCTCCGGGAGACAACATTTGTCTCCCTCCGGGAGACAACCTTTGTCTCCCTCCGGGAGACAACATTTGTCTCCCTCCGGGAGACCAAACTGTCTCCCTCCGAGAGACAACATTTGTCTCCCTCCGGGAGACAACATTTGTCTCCCTCCGGGAGACAACCATTGTCTCCCTCCGGGAGACCAAACTGTTTCCCTCCGGGAGACAACATTTGTCTCCCTCCGGGAGACAACCTTTGTCTCCCTCCGGGAGACAACCTTTGTCTCCCTCCGGGAGACAACATTTGTCTCCCTCCGGGAGACCAAACTGTCTCCCTCCGAGAGACAACATTTGTCTCCCTCCAGGAGACAACATTTGTCTCCCTCCGGGAGACAACCTTTGTCTCCCTCCGGGAGACAACATTTGTCTCCCTCCGGGAGACAACATTTGTCTCCCTCCGGGAGACAACCTTTGTCTCCCTCCGGGAGACAACATTTGTCTCCCTCCGGGAGACAACTTTTGTCTCCCTCCGGGAGACAACCTTTGTCTCCCTCCGGGAGACAACCTTTGTCTCCCTCCGGGAGACAACATTTGTCTCCCTCCGGGAGACAACATTTGTCTCCCTCCGGGAGACAACATTTGTCTCCCTCCGGGAGACAACCTTTGTCTCCCTCCGGGAGACAACATTTGTCTCCCTCCGGGAGACCAAACTGTCTCCCTCCGAGAGACAACATTTGTCTCCCTCCGGGAGACAACATTTGTCTCCCTCCGGGAGACAACCATTGTCTCCCTCCGGGAGACCAAACTGTTTCCCTCCGGGAGACAACATTTGTCTCCCTCCGGGAGACAACCTTTGTCTCCCTCCGGGAGACAACCTTTGTCTCCCTCCGGGAGACAACATTTGTCTCCCTCCGGGAGACCAAACTGTCTCCCTCCGAGAGACAACATTTGTCTCCCTCCGGGAGACAACATTTGTCTCCCTCCGGGAGACAACCATTGTCTCCCTCCGGGAGACCATACTGTCTCCCTCCGGGAGACAACATTTGTCTCCCAACGGGAGACAACATTTGTCTCCCTCCGGGAGACAACATTTGTCTCCCTCCAGGAGACAACATTTGTCTCCCTCCGGGAGACAACCTTTGTCTCCCTCCGGGAGACAACCTTTGTCTCCCTCCGGGAGACAACATTTGTCTCCCTCCGGGAGACCAAACTGTCTCCCTCCGGGAGACAACATTTGTCTCCCTCCAGGAGACAACATTTGTCTCCCTCCGGGAGACAACCTTTGTCTCCCTCCGGGAGACAACATTTGTCTCCCTCTGGGAGACAACATTTGTCCCCCTCCGGGAGACCAAACTGTCTCCCTCCGAGAGACAACATTTGTCTCCCTCCGGGAGACAACATTTGTCTCCCTCCGGGAGACAACCATTGTCTCCCTCCGGGAGACCAAACTGTTTCCCTCCGGGAGACAACATTTGTCTCCCTCCGGGAGACAACCTTTGTCTCCCTCCGGGAGACAACCTTTGTCTCCCTCCGGGAGACAACATTTGTCTTCCTCCGGGAGACCAAACTGTCTCCCTCCGAGAGACAACATTTGTCTCCCTCCGGGAGACAACATTTGTCTCCCTCCGGGAGACAACCATTGTCTCCCTCCGGGAGACCATACTGTCTCCCTCCGGGAGACAACATTTGTCTCCCTCCGGGAGACAACATTTGTCTCCCTCTGGGAGACAACATTTGTCTCCCTCCGGGAGACAACCATTGTCTCCCTCCGGGAGACCATACTGTCTCCCTCCGGGAGACAACATTTGTCTCCCAACGGGAGACAACATTTGTCTCCCTCCGGGAGACAACATTTGTCTCCCTCCAGGAGACAACATTTGTCTCCCTCCGGGAGACAACCTTTGTCTCCCTCCGGGAGACAACATTTGTCTCCCTCCGGGAGACAACATTTGTCTCCCTCCGGGAGACAACCTTTGTCTCCCTCCGGGAGACAACATTTGTCTCCCTCCGGGAGACAACTTTTGTCTCCCTCCGGGAGACAACCTTTGTCTCCCTCCGGGAGACAACCTTTGTCTCCCTCCGGGAGACAACATTTGTCTCCCTCCGGGAGACAACATTTGTCTCCCTCCGGGAGACAACATTTGTCTCCCTCCGGGAGACAACCTTTGTCTCCCTCCGGGAGACAACATTTGTCTCCCTCCGGGAGACCAAACTGTCTCCCTCCGAGAGACAACATTTGTCTCCCTCCGGGAGACAACATTTGTCTCCCTCCGGGAGACAACCATTGTCTCCCTCCGGGAGACCAAACTGTTTCCCTCCGGGAGACAACATTTGTCTCCCTCCGGGAGACAACCTTTGTCTCCCTCCGGGAGACAACCTTTGTCTCCCTCCGGGAGACAACATTTGTCTCCCTCCGGGAGACCAAACTGTCTCCCTCCGAGAGACAACATTTGTCTCCCTCCAGGAGACAACATTTGTCTCCCTCCGGGAGACAACCTTTGTCTCCCTCCGGGAGACAACATTTGTCTCCCTCCGGGAGACAACATTTGTCTCCCTCCGGGAGACAACCTTTGTCTCCCTCCGGGAGACAACATTTGTCTCCCTCCGGGAGACAACTTTTGTCTCCCTCCGGGAGACAACCTTTGTCTCCCTCCGGGAGACAACCTTTGTCTCCCTCCGGGAGACAACATTTGTCTCCCTCCGGGAGACAACATTTGTCTCCCTCCGGGAGACAACATTTGTCTCCCTCCGGGAGACAACCTTTGTCTCCCTCCGGGAGACAACATTTGTCTCCCTCCGGGAGACCAAACTGTCTCCCTCCGAGAGACAACATTTGTCTCCCTCCGGGAGACAACATTTGTCTCCCTCCGGGAGACAACCATTGTCTCCCTCCGGGAGACCAAACTGTTTCCCTCCGGGAGACAACATTTGTCTCCCTCCGGGAGACAACCTTTGTCTCCCTCCGGGAGACAACCTTTGTCTCCCTCCGGGAGACAACATTTGTCTCCCTCCGGGAGACCAAACTGTCTCCCTCCGAGAGACAACATTTGTCTCCCTCCGGGAGACAACATTTGTCTCCCTCCGGGAGACAACCATTGTCTCCCTCCGGGAGACCATACTGTCCCCCTCCGGGAGACCAAACTGTCTCCCTCCGAGAGACAACATTTGTCTCCCTCCGGGAGACAACATTTGTCTCCCTCCGGGAGACAACCATTGTCTCCCTCCGGGAGACCAAACTGTTTCCCTCCGGGAGACAACATTTGTCTCCCTCCGGGAGACAACCTTTGTCTCCCTCCGGGAGACAACCTTTGTCTCCCTCCGGGAGACAACATTTGTCTTCCTCCGGGAGACCAAACTGTCTCCCTCCGAGAGACAACATTTGTCTCCCTCCGGGAGACAACATTTGTCTCCCTCCGGGAGACAACCATTGTCTCCCTCCGGGAGACCATACTGTCTCCCTCCGGGAGACAACATTTGTCTCCCTCCGGGAGACAACATTTGTCTCCCTCCGGGAGACAACCATTGTCTCCCTCCGGGAGACCATACTGTCTCCCTCCGGGAGACAACATTTGTCTCCCAACGGGAGACAACATTTGTCTCCCTCCGGGAGACAACATTTGTCTCCCTCCAGGAGACAACATTTGTCTCCCTCCGGGAGACAACCTTTGTCTCCCTCCGGGAGACAACATTTGTCTCCCTCCGGGAGACAACATTTGTCTCCCTCCGGGAGACAACCTTTGTCTCCCTCCGGGAGACAACATTTGTCTCCCTCCGGGAGACAACTTTTGTCTCCCTCCGGGAGACAACCTTTGTCTCCCTCCGGGAGACAACCTTTGTCTCCCTCCGGGAGACAACATTTGTCTCCCTCCGGGAGACAACATTTGTCTCCCTCCGGGAGACAACATTTGTCTCCCTCCGGGAGACAACCTTTGTCTCCCTCCGGGAGACAACATTTGTCTCCCTCCGGGAGACCAAACTGTCTCCCTCCGAGAGACAACATTTGTCTCCCTCCGGGAGACAACATTTGTCTCCCTCCGGGAGACAACCATTGTCTCCCTCCGGGAGACCAAACTGTTTCCCTCCGGGAGACAACATTTGTCTCCCTCCGGGAGACAACCTTTGTCTCCCTCCGGAAGACAACCTTTGTCTCCCTCCGGGAGACAACATTTGTCTCCCTCCGGGAGACCAAACTGTCTCCCTCCGAGAGACAACATTTGTCTCCCTCCAGGAGACAACATTTGTCTCCCTCCGGGAGACAACCTTTGTCTCCCTCCGGGAGACAACATTTGTCTCCCTCCGGGAGACAACATTTGTCTCCCTCCGGGAGACAACCTTTGTCTCCCTCCGGGAGACAACATTTGTCTCCCTCCGGGAGACAACTTTTGTCTCCCTCCGGGAGACAACCTTTGTCTCCCTCCGGGAGACAACCTTTGTCTCCCTCCGGGAGACAACATTTGTCTCCCTCCGGGAGACAACATTTGTCTCCCTCCGGGAGACAACATTTGTCTCCCTCCGGGAGACAACCTTTGTCTCCCTCCGGGAGACAACATTTGTCTCCCTCCGGGAGACCAAACTGTCTCCCTCCGAGAGACAACATTTGTCTCCCTCCGGGAGACAACCATTGTCTCCCTCCGGGAGACCAAACTGTTTCCCTCCGGGAGACAACATTTGTCTCCCTCCGGGAGACAACCTTTGTCTCCCTCCGGGAGACAACCTTTGTCTCCCTCCGGGAGACAACATTTGTCTCCCTCCGGGAGACCAAACTGTCTCCCTCCGAGAGACAACATTTGTCTCCCTCCGGGAGACAACATTTGTCTCCCTCCGGGAGACAACCATTGTCTCCCTCCGGGAGACCATACTGTCTCCCTCCGGGAGACAACATTTGTCTCCCAACGGGAGACAACATTTGTCTCCCTCCGGGAGACAACATTTGTCTCCCTCCAGGAGACAACATTTGTCTCCCTCCGGGAGACAACCTTTGTCTCCCTCCGGGAGACAACCTTTGTCTCCCTCCGGGAGACAACATTTGTCTCCCTCCGGGAGACCAAACTGTCTCCCTCCGGGAGACAACATTTGTCTCCCTCCAGGAGACAACATTTGTCTCCCTCCGGGAGACAACCTTTGTCTCCCTCCGGGAGACAACATTTGTCTCCCTCTGGGAGACAACATTTGTCTCCCTCCGGGAGACAACCTTTGTCTCCCTCCGGGAGACAACCTTTGTCTCCCTCCGGGGGACAACATTTGTTTCCCTCCGGGAAACAACACTTGTCTCCCTCCGGGAGACAACATTTGTCTCCCTCCGGGAGACAACATTTGTCTCCCTCAAGGAGACAACATTTGTCTCCCTCCGGGAGACAACTTTTGTCTCCCTCCGGGAGACAACCTTTGTCTCCCTCCGGGAGACAACCTTTGTCTCCCTCCGGGAGACAACTTTTGTCTCCCTCCGGGAGACAACCTTTGTCTCCCTCCGGGAGACAACCTTTGTCTCCCTCCGGGAGACAACATTTGTCTCCCTCCGGGAGACAACATTTGTCTCCCTCCGGGAGACAACATTTGTCTCCCTCCGGGAGACAACCTTTGTCTCCCTCCGGGAGACAACATTTGTCTCCCGCCGGGAGACAACCTTTGTCTCCCTCCGGGAGACAACATTTGTCTCCCTCCGGGAGACAACATTTGTCTCCCTCCGGGAGACCAAACTGTCTCCCTCCGAGAGACAACATTTGTCTCCCTCCGGGAGACAACATTTGTCTCCCTCCGGGAGACAACCATTGTCTCCCTCCGGGAGACCAAACTGTCTCCCTCCGAGAGACAACATTTGTCTCCCTCCGGGAGACAACATTTGTCTCCCTCCGGGAAACAACATTTGTCTCCCTCCAGGAGACAACATTTGTCTCCCTCCGGGAGACAACCTTTGTCTCCCTCCGGGAGACAACATTTGTCTCCCTCCGGGAGACAACATTTGTCTCCCTCCGGGAGACAACCTTTGTCTCCCTCCGGGAGACAACATTTGTCTCCCTCCGGGAGACAACTTTTGTCTCCCTCCGGGAGACAACCTTTGTCTCCCTCCGGGAGACAACCTTTGTCTCCCTCCGGGAGACAACATTTGTCTCCCTCCGGGAGACAACATTTGTCTCCCTCCGGGAGACAACATTTGTCTCCCTCCGGGAGACAACCTTTGTCTCCCTCCGGGAGACAACATTTGTCTCCCGCCGGGAAACAACCTTTGTCTCCCTCCGGGAGACAACATTTGTCTCCCTCCGGGAGACAACATTTGTCACCCTCCGGGAGACAACATTTGTCTCCCTCCGGGAGACAACATTTGTCTCCCTCCGGGAGACAACCTTTGTCTCCCTCCGGGAGACAACCTTTGTCTCCCTCCGGGAGACAACATTTGTCTCCCTCCGGGAGACAACATTTGTCTCCCTCCGGGAGACAACATTTGTCTCCCTCTGGGAGACAACATTTGTCTCCCTCCGGGAGACAACATTTGTCTCCCTCCGGGAGACAACCATTGTCTCCCTTCTGGAGACCATACTGTCTCCCTCCGGGAGACAACATTTGTCTCCCTCCGGGAGACAACATTTGTCTCCCTCCGGGATACAACATTTGTCTCCCTCCGGGAGACAACATTTGTCTCCCTCCGGGAGACAACCTTTGTCTCCCGCCGGGAGACAACATTTGTCTCCCTCCGGGAGACAACATTTGTCTCCCTCCGGGAGACAACATTTGTCTCCCTCCGGGAGACAACCTTTGTCTCCCTCCGGGAGACAACATTTGTCTCCCTCCGGGAGACCAAACTGTCTCCCTCCGAGAGACAACATTTGTCTCCCTCCGGGAGACAACATTTGTCTCCCTCCGGGAGACAACCATTGTCTCCCTACGGGAGACCAAACTGTCTCCCTCCGAGAGACAACATTTGTCTCCCTCCGGGAGACAACATTTGTCTCCCTCCGGGAGACAACATTTGTCTCCCGCCGGGAGACAACATTTGTCTCCCTCCGGGAGACAACATTTGTCTCCCTCCGGGAGACAACATTTGTCTCCCTCCGAGAGACAACATTTGTCTCCCTCCGGGAGACAACATTTGTCTCCCTCCGGGAGACAACCATTGTCTCCCTCCGGGAGACCAAACTGTCTCCCTCCGAGAGACAACATTTGTCTCCCTCCGGGAGACAACATTTGTCTCCCTCCGGGAGACAACATTTGTCTCCCTCCAGGAGACAACATTTGTCTCCCTCCGGGAGACAACCTTTGTCTCCCTCCGGGAGACAACATTTGTCTCCATCCGGGAGACAACATTTGTCTCCCTCCGGGAGACAACCTTTGTCTCCCTCCGGGAGACAACATTTGTCTCCCTCCGGGAGACAACTTTTGTCTCCCTCCGGGAGACAACCTTTGTCTCCCTCCGGGAGACAACCTTTGTCTCCCTCCGGGAGACAAAACTGTCTCCCTCCGAGAGACAACATTTGTCTCCCTCCGGGAGACAACATTTGTCTCCCTCCGGGAGACAACTTTTGTCTCCCTCCGGGAGACAACCTTTGTCTCCCTCCGGGAGACAACCTTTGTCTCCCTCCGGGAGACAACATTTGTCTCCCTCCGGGAGACAACATTTGTCTCCCTCCGGGAGACAACATTTGTCTCCCTCCGGGAGACAACCTTTGTCTCCCTCCGGGAGACAACATTTGTCTCCCGCCGGGAGACAACCTTTGTCTCCCTCCGGGAGACAACATTTGTCTCCCTCCGGGAGACAACATTTGTCACCCTCCGGGAGACAACATTTGTCTCCCTCCGGGAGACAACATTTGTCTCCCTCCGGGAGACAACCTTTGTCTCCCTCCGGGAGACAACCTTTGTCTCCCTCCGGGAGACAACATTTGTCTCCCTCCGGGAGACAACATTTGTCTCCCTCCGAGAGACAACATTTGTCTCCCTCCGGGAGACAACATTCGTCTCCCTCCGGGAGACAACATTTGTCTCCCTCCGAGAGACAACATTTGTCTCCCTCCGGGAGACAACATTTGTCTCCCTCCGGGAGACAACATTTGTCTCCCTCCGAGAGACAACATTTGTCTCCCTCCGGGAGACAACATTTGTCTCCCTCCGAGAGACAACATTTGTCTCCCTCCGGGAGACAACATTCGTCTCCCTCCGGGAGACAACATTTGTCTCCCTCCGGGAGACAACATTTGTCTCCCTCCGAGAGACAACATTTGTCTCCCTCCGGGAGACAACATTCGTCTCCCTCCGGGAGACAACATTTGTCTCCCTCCGGGAGACAACATTTGTCTCCCTCCGGGAGACAACCTTTGTCTCCCTCCGGGAGACAACCTTTGTCTCCCTCCGGGAGACAACATTTGTCTCCCTCCGGGAGACAACATTTGTCTCCCTCCGAGAGACAACATTTGTCTCCCTCCGGGAGACAACATTCGTCTCCCTCCGGGAGACAACATTTGTCTCCCTCCGAGAGACAACATTTGTCTCCCTCCGGGAGACAACATTTGTCTCCCTCCGGGAGACAACATTTGTCTCCCTCCGAGAGACAACATTTGTCTCCCTCCGGGAGACAACATTTGTCTCCCTCCGGGAGACAACATTTGTCTCCCTCCGGGAGACAACATTTGTCTCCCTCCGGGAGACAACCTTTGTCTCCCTCCGAGAGACAACATTTGTCTCCCTCCGGGAGACAACCTTTGTCTCCCTCCGGGAGACAACATTTGTCTCCCTCCGGGAGACAAAATTTGTCTCCCTCCGGGAGACAACCTTTGTCTCCCTCCGGGAGACAACCTTTGTCTCCCTCCGGGAGACAACATTTGTCTCCCTCCGGGAGACCAAACTGTCTCCCTCCGAGAGACAACATTTGTCTCCCTCCGGGAGACAACCTTTGTCTCCCTCCGGGAGACAACATTTGTCTCCCTCCGGGAGACCAAACTGTCTCCCTCCGGGAGACAACATTTGTCTCCCTCCAGGAGACAACATTTGTCTCCCTCCGGGAGACAACCTTTGTCTCCCTCCGGGAGACAACATTTGTCTCCCTCTGGGAGACAACATTTGTCTCCCTCCGGGAGACAACCTTTGTCTCCCTCCGGGAGACAACCTTTGTCTCCCTCCGGGGGACAACATTTGTCTCCCTCCGGGAAACAACACTTGTCTCCCTCCGGGAGACAACATTTGTCTCCCTCCGGGAGACAACATTTGTCTCCCTCAAGGAGACAACATTTGTCTCCCTCCGGGAGACAACTTTTGTCTCCCTCCGGGAGACAACCTTTGTCTCCCTCCAGGAGACAACATTTGTCTCCCTCCGGGAGACAACCTTTGTCTCCCTCTGGGAGACAACATTTGTCTCTCTCCGGGAGACAACCTTTGTCTCCCTCCGGGAGACAACCTTTGTCTCCCTCCGGGAGACAACATTTGTCTCCCTCCGGGAGACAACCTTTGTCTCCCTCCGGGAGACAACATTTGTCTCCCTCCGGGAGACAACATTTGTCTCCCTCCGGGAGACAACCTTTGTCTCCCTCCGGGAGACAACCTTTGTCTCCCTCCGGGAGACAACCTTTGTCTCCCTCCGGAAGACAACCTTTGTCTCCCTCCGGGAGACAACATTTGTCTCCCTCCGGGAGACAACATTTGTCTCCCTCCGGGAGACAACATTTGTCTCCCTCCGGGAGACAACCTTTGTCTCCCTCCGGGAGACAACCTTTGTCTCCCTCCGGGAGACAACCTTTGTCTCCCTCCGGAAGACAACCTTTGTCTCCCTCCGGGAGACAACATTTGTCTCCCTCCGGGAGACAACCTTTGTCTCCCTCCGGGAGACAACATTTGTCTCCCTCCGAGAGACAACATTTGTCTCCCTCCGGGAGACAACATTTGTCTCCCTCCGGGAGACAACATTCGTCTCCCTCCGGGAGACAACATTTGTCTCCCTCCGAGAGACAACATTTGTCTCCCTCCGGGAGACAACATTTGTCTCCCTCCGGGAGACAACATTTGTCTCCCTCCGAGAGACAACATTTGTCTCCCTCCGAGAGACAACATTTGTCTCCCTCCGGGAGACAACATTTGTCTCCCTCCGGGAGACAACCTTTGTCTCCCTCCGAGAGACAACATTTGTCTCCCTCCGGGAGACAACCTTTGTCTCCCTCCGGGAGACAACCTTTGTCTCCCTCCGGGAGACAACATTTGTCTCCCTCCGGGAGACAACCTTTGTCTCCCTCCGGGAGACAACATTTGTCTCCCTCCGGGAGACAACATTTGTCTCCCTCCGGGAGACAACCTTTGTCTCCCTCCGGGATACAACCTTTGTCTCCCTCCGGGAGACAACATTTGTCTCCCTCCGGGAGACAACATTTGTCTCCCTCCGGGAGACAACCTTTGTCTCCCTCCGGGAGACCAAACTGTCTCCCTCCGAGAGACAACATTTGTCTCCCTCCGGGAGACAACATTTGTCTCCCTCCGGGAGACAACATTTGTCTCCCTCCGGGAGACAACCATTGTCTCCCTCCGCGAGACCATACTGTCTCCCTCCAGGAGACAACATTTGTCTCCCTCCGTGAGACAACATTTGTCTCCCTCCGGGAGACAACATTTGTCTCCCTCCGGGAGAAAACATTTGTCTCCCTCCAGGAGACAACATTTGTCTCCCTCCGTGAGACAACCTTTGTCTCCCTCCGGGAGACAACATTTGTCTCCCTCCGGGAGACAACATTTGTCTCCCTCCGGGAGACAACCTTTGTCTCCCTCCGGGAGACAACATTTGTCTCCCTCCGGGAGACAACCTTTGTCTCCCTCCGGGAGAAAACATTTTTCTCCCTCCGTGAGACAAGCTGTCTCCTTCCGAGAGACAACATTTGTTTCCCTCCGGCAGACAACATTTGTCTCCCTCCGGGAGACAACATTTGTCTCCCTCCGGGAGACAACATTTGTCTCCCTCTGGGAGACAACCTTTGTCTCCCTCCGGGAGAAAACATTTTTCTCCCTCCGTGAGACAAGCTGTCTCCTTCCGAGAGACAACATTTGTTTCCCTCCGGCAGACAACATTTGTCTCCCTCCGGGAGACAACATTTGTCTCCCTCCGGGAGACAACATTTGTCTCCCTCTGGGAGACAACCTTTGTCTCCCTCCGGGAGACAACATTTGTCTCCCTCTGGGAGACAACATTTGTCTCCCTCCGGGAGACAACCTTTGTCTCCCTCCGGGAGACAACCTTTGTCTCCCTCCGGGGGACAACATTTGTCTCCCTCCGGGAAACAACACTTGTCTCCCTCCGGGAGACAACATTTGTCTCCCTCCGGGAGACAACATTTGTCTCCCTCAAGGAGACAACATTTGTCTCCCTCCGGGAGACAACTTTTGTCTCCCTCCGGGAGACAACCTTTGTCTCCCTCCAGGAGACAACATTTGTCTCCCTCCGGGAGACAACCTTTGTCTCCCTCTGGGAGACAACATTTGTCTCTCTCCGGGAGACAACCTTTGTCTCCCTCCGGGAGACAACCTTTGTCTCCCTCCGGGAGACAACATTTGTCTCCCTCCGGGAGACAACCTTTGTCTCCCTCCGGGAGACAACATTTGTCTCCCTCCGGGAGACAACATTTGTCTCCCTCCGGGAGACAACCTTTGTCTCCCTCCGGGAGACAACCTTTGTCTCCCTCCGGGAGACAACCTTTGTCTCCCTCCGGAAGACAACCTTTGTCTCCCTCCGGGAGACAACATTTGTCTCCCTCCGGGAGACAACATTTGTCTCCCTCCGGGAGACAACATTTGTCTCCCTCCGGGAGACAACCTTTGTCTCCCTCCGGGAGACAACCTTTGTCTCCCTCCGGGAGACAACCTTTGTCTCCCTCCGGAAGACAACCTTTGTCTCCCTCCGGGAGACAACATTTGTCTCCCTCCGGGAGACAACCTTTGTCTCCCTCCGGGAGACAACATTTGTCTCCCTCCGAGAGACAACATTTGTCTCCCTCCGGGAGACAACATTTGTCTCCCTCCGGGAGACAACATTTGTCTCCCTCCGGGAGACAACCTTTGTCTCCCTCCGGGAGACCAAACTGTCTCCCTCCGAGAGACAACATTTGTCTCCCTCCGGGAGACAACATTTGTCTCCCTCCGGGAGACAACATTTGTCTCCCTCCGGGAGACAACCATTGTCTCCCTCCGGGAGACCATACTGTCTCCCTCCAGGAGACAACATTTGTCTCCCTCCGTGAGACAACATTTGTCTCCCTCCGGGAGACAACATTTGTCTCCCTCCGGGAGAAAACATTTGTCTCCCTCCAGGAGACAACATTTGTCTCCCTCCGTGAGACAACCTTTGTCTCCCTCCGGGAGACAACATTTGTCTCCCTCCGGGAGACAACATTTGTCTCCCTCCGGGAGACAACCTTTGTCTCCCTCCGGGAGACAACATTTGTCTCCCTCCGGGAGACAACCTTTGTCTCCCTCCGGGAGAAAACATTTTTCTCCCTCCGTGAGACAAGCTGTCTCCTTCCGAGAGACAACATTTGTTTCCCTCCGGCAGACAACATTTGTCTCCCTCCGGGAGACAACATTTGTCTCCCTCCGGGAGACAACATTTGTCTCCCTCTGGGAGACAACCTTTGTCTCCCTCCGGGAGACAACATTTGTCTCCCTCTGGGAGACAACATTTGTCTCCCTCCGGGAGACAACCTTTGTCTCCCTCCGGGAGACAACCTTTGTCTCCCTCCGGGGGACAACATTTGTCTCCCTCCGGGAAACAACACTTGTCTCCCTCCGGGAGACAACATTTGTCTCCCTCCGGGAGACAACATTTGTCTCCCTCAAGGAGACAACATTTGTCTCCCTCCGGGAGACAACTTTTGTCTCCCTCCGGGAGACAACCTTTGTCTCCCTCCAGGAGACAACATTTGTCTCCCTCCGGGAGACAACCTTTGTCTCCCTCTGGGAGACAACATTTGTCTCTCTCCGGGAGACAACCTTTGTCTCCCTCCGGGAGACAACCTTTGTCTCCCTCCGGGAGACAACATTTGTCTCCCTCCGGGAGACAACCTTTGTCTCCCTCCGGGAGACAACATTTGTCTCCCTCCGGGAGACAACATTTGTCTCCCTCCGGGAGACAACCTTTGTCTCCCTCCGGGAGACAACCTTTGTCTCCCTCCGGGAGACAACCTTTGTCTCCCTCCGGAAGACAACCTTTGTCTCCCTCCGGGAGACAACATTTGTCTCCCTCCGGGAGACAACATTTGTCTCCCTCCGGGAGACAACATTTGTCTCCCTCCGGGAGACAACCTTTGTCTCCCTCCGGGAGACAACCTTTGTCTCCCTCCGGGAGACAACCTTTGTCTCCCTCCGGAAGACAACCTTTGTCTCCCTCCGGGAGACAACATTTGTCTCCCTCCGGGAGACAACCTTTGTCTCCCTCCGGGAGACAACATTTGTCTCCCTCCGAGAGACAACATTTGTCTCCCTCCGGGAGACAACATTTGTCTCCCTCCGGGAGACAACATTCGTCTCCCTCCGGGAGACAACATTTGTCTCCCTCCGAGAGACAACATTTGTCTCCCTCCGGGAGACAACATTTGTCTCCCTCCGGGAGACAACATTTGTCTCCCTCCGAGAGACAACATTTGTCTCCCTCCGAGAGACAACATTTGTCTCCCTCCGGGAGACAACATTTGTCTCCCTCCGGGAGACAACATTTGTCTCCCTCCGAGAGACAACATTTGTCTCCCTCCGAGAGACAACATTTGTCTCCCTCCGGGAGACAACATTTGTCTCCCTCCGGGAGACAACCTTTGTCTCCCTCCGAGAGACAACATTTGTCTCCCTCCGGGAGACAACCTTTGTCTCCCTCCGGGAGACAACCTTTGTCTCCCTCCGGGAGACAACATTTGTCTCCCTCCGGGAGACAACCTTTGTCTCCCTCCGGGAGACAACATTTGTCTCCCTCCGGGAGACAACATTTGTCTCCCTCCGGGAGACAACCTTTGTCTCCCTCCGGGATACAACCTTTGTCTCCCTCCGGGAGACAACATTTGTCTCCCTCCGGGAGACAACATTTGTCTCCCTCCGGGAGACAACCTTTGTCTCCCTCCGGGAGACCAAACTGTCTCCCTCCGAGAGACAACATTTGTCTCCCTCCGGGAGACAACATTTGTCTCCCTCCGGGAGACAACATTTGTCTCCCTCCGGGAGACAACCATTGTCTCCCTCCGGGAGACCATACTGTCTCCCTCCAGGAGACAACATTTGTCTCCCTCCGTGAGACAACATTTGTCTCCCTCCGGGAGACAACATTTGTCTCCCTCCGGGAGAAAACATTTGTCTCCCTCCAGGAGACAACATTTGTCTCCCTCCGTGAGACAACCTTTGTCTCCCTCCGGGAGACAACATTTGTCTCCCTCCGGGAGACAACATTTGTCTCCCTCCGGGAGACAACCTTTGTCTCCCTCCGGGAGACAACATTTGTCTCCCTCCGGGAGACAACCTTTGTCTCCCTCCGGGAGAAAACATTTTTCTCCCTCCGTGAGACAAGCTGTCTCCTTCCGAGAGACAACATTTGTTTCCCTCCGGCAGACAACATTTGTCTCCCTCCGGGAGACAACATTTGTCTCCCTCCGGGAGACAACATTTGTCTCCCTCTGGGAGACAACCTTTGTCTCCCTCCGGGAGACAACATTTGTCTCCCTCTGGGAGACAACATTTGTCTCCCTCCGGGAGACAACCTTTGTCTCCCTCCGGGAGACAACCTTTGTCTCCCTCCGGGGGACAACATTTGTCTCCCTCCGGGAAACAACACTTGTCTCCCTCCGGGAGACAACATTTGTCTCCCTCCGGGAGACAACATTTGTCTCCCTCAAGGAGACAACATTTGTCTCCCTCCGGGAGACAACTTTTGTCTCCCTCCGGGAGACAACCTTTGTCTCCCTCCAGGAGACAACATTTGTCTCCCTCCGGGAGACAACATTTGTCTCCCTCCGAGAGACAACATTTGTCTCCCTCCGAGAGACAACATTTGTCTCCCTCCGGGAGACAACATTTGTCTCCCTCCGGGAGACAACCTTTGTCTCCCTCCGAGAGACAACATTTGTCTCCCTCCGGGAGACAACCTTTGTCTCCCTCCGGGAGACAACCTTTGTCTCCCTCCGGGAGACAACATTTGTCTCCCTCCGGGAGACAACCTTTGTCTCCCTCCGGGAGACAACATTTGTCTCCCTCCGGGAGACAACATTTGTCTCCCTCCGGGAGACAACCTTTGTCTCCCTCCGGGATACAACCTTTGTCTCCCTCCGGGAGACAACATTTGTCTCCCTCCGGGAGACAACATTTGTCTCCCTCCGGGAGACAACCTTTGTCTCCCTCCGGGAGACCAAACTGTCTCCCTCCGAGAGACAACATTTGTCTCCCTCCGGGAGACAACATTTGTCTCCCTCCGGGAGACAACATTTGTCTCCCTCCGGGAGACAACCATTGTCTCCCTCCGGGAGACCATACTGTCTCCCTCCAGGAGACAACATTTGTCTCCCTCCGTGAGACAACATTTGTCTCCCTCCGGGAGACAACATTTGTCTCCCTCCGGGAGAAAACATTTGTCTCCCTCCAGGAGACAACATTTGTCTCCCTCCGTGAGACAACCTTTGTCTCCCTCCGGGAGACAACATTTGTCTCCCTCCGGGAGACAACATTTGTCTCCCTCCGGGAGACAACCTTTGTCTCCCTCCGGGAGACAACATTTGTCTCCCTCCGGGAGACAACCTTTGTCTCCCTCCGGGAGAAAACATTTTTCTCCCTCCGTGAGACAAGCTGTCTCCTTCCGAGAGACAACATTTGTTTCCCTCCGGCAGACAACATTTGTCTCCCTCCGGGAGACAACATTTGTCTCCCTCCGGGAGACAACATTTGTCTCCCTCTGGGAGACAACCTTTGTCTCCCTCCGGGAGACAACATTTGTCTCCCTCTGGGAGACAACATTTGTCTCCCTCCGGGAGACAACCTTTGTCTCCCTCCGGGAGACAACCTTTGTCTCCCTCCGGGGGACAACATTTGTCTCCCTCCGGGAAACAACACTTGTCTCCCTCCGGGAGACAACATTTGTCTCCCTCCGGGAGACAACATTTGTCTCCCTCAAGGAGACAACATTTGTCTCCCTCCGGGAGACAACTTTTGTCTCCCTCCGGGAGACAACCTTTGTCTCCCTCCAGGAGACAACATTTGTCTCCCTCCGGGAGACAACCTTTGTCTCCCTCTGGGAGACAACATTTGTCTCTCTCCGGGAGACAACCTTTGTCTCCCTCCGGGAGACAACCTTTGTCTCCCTCCGGGAGACAACATTTGTCTCCCTCCGGGAGACAACCTTTGTCTCCCTCCGGGAGACAACATTTGTCTCCCTCCGGGAGACAACATTTGTCTCCCTCCGGGAGACAACCTTTGTCTCCCTCCGGGAGACAACCTTTGTCTCCCTCCGGGAGACAACCTTTGTCTCCCTCCGGAAGACAACCTTTGTCTCCCTCCGGGAGACAACATTTGTCTCCCTCCGGGAGACAACATTTGTCTCCCTCCGGGAGACAACATTTGTCTCCCTCCGGGAGACAACCTTTGTCTCCCTCCGGGAGACAACCTTTGTCTCCCTCCGGGAGACAACCTTTGTCTCCCTCCGGAAGACAACCTTTGTCTCCCTCCGGGAGACAACATTTGTCTCCCTCCGGGAGACAACCTTTGTCTCCCTCCGGGAGACAACATTTGTCTCCCTCCGAGAGACAACATTTGTCTCCCTCCGGGAGACAACATTTGTCTCCCTCCGGGAGACAACATTCGTCTCCCTCCGGGAGACAACATTTGTCTCCCTCCGAGAGACAACATTTGTCTCCCTCCGGGAGACAACATTTGTCTCCCTCCGGGAGACAACATTTGTCTCCCTCCGAGAGACAACATTTGTCTCCCTCCGAGAGACAACATTTGTCTCCCTCCGGGAGACAACATTTGTCTCCCTCCGGGAGACAACCTTTGTCTCCCTCCGAGAGACAACATTTGTCTCCCTCCGGGAGACAACCTTTGTCTCCCTCCGGGAGACAACCTTTGTCTCCCTCCGGGAGACAACATTTGTCTCCCTCCGGGAGACAACCTTTGTCTCCCTCCGGGAGACAACATTTGTCTCCCTCCGGGAGACAACATTTGTCTCCCTCCGGGAGACAACCTTTGTCTCCCTCCGGGATACAACCTTTGTCTCCCTCCGGGAGACAACATTTGTCTCCCTCCGGGAGACAACATTTGTCTCCCTCCGGGAGACAACCTTTGTCTCCCTCCGGGAGACCAAACTGTCTCCCTCCGAGAGACAACATTTGTCTCCCTCCGGGAGACAACATTTGTCTCCCTCCGGGAGACAACATTTGTCTCCCTCCGGGAGACAACCATTGTCTCCCTCCGGGAGACCATACTGTCTCCCTCCAGGAGACAACATTTGTCTCCCTCCGTGAGACAACATTTGTCTCCCTCCGGGAGACAACATTTGTCTCCCTCCGGGAGAAAACATTTGTCTCCCTCCAGGAGACAACATTTGTCTCCCTCCGTGAGACAACCTTTGTCTCCCTCCGGGAGACAACATTTGTCTCCCTCCGGGAGACAACATTTGTCTCCCTCCGGGAGACATCCTTTGTCTCCCTCCGGGTGACAACATTTGTCTCCCTCCGGGAGACAACCTTTGTCTCCCTCCGGGAGAAAACATTTTTCTCCCTCCGTGAGACAAGCTGTCTCCTTCCGAGAGACAACATTTGTTTCCCTCCGGCAGACAACATTTGTCTCCCTCCGGGAGACAACATTTGTCTCCCTCCGGGAGACAACATTTGTCTCCCTCTGGGAGACAACCTTTGTCTCCCTCCGGGAGACAACCTTTGTCTCCCTCCGGGAGACAACCTTTGTCTCCCTCCGGGAGACAACATTTGTCTCCCTCCGGGAGACAACATCTGTCTCCCTCCGGGAGACCAAACTGTCTCCCTCCGAGAGACAACATCTGTCTCCCTCCAAGAGACAACATTTGTCTCCCTCCGAGAGACAACATTTGTCTCCCTCCGGGAGACAACCTTTGTCTCCCTCCGGGAGACAACATTTGTCTCCCTCCGGGAGACAACCATTGTCTCCCTCCGGGAGACCAAACTGTCTCCCTCCGGGAGACAACATTTGTCTCCCTCCGGGAGACAACATTTGTCTCCCTCCGGGAGACAACATTTGTCTCCCTCCAGGAGACAACATTTGTCTCCCTCCGGGAGACAACCTTTGTCTCCCTCCGGCAGACAACATTTGTCTCCCTCCGGGAGACAACATTTGTCTCCCTCCGGGAGACAACATTTGTCTCCCTCTGGGAGACAACCTTTGTCTCCCTCCGGGAGACAACATTTGTCTCCCTCCGGGAGACAACCTTTGTCTCCCTCCGGGAGACAACATTTGTCTCCCTCCGGGAGACAACCATTGTCTCCCTCCGGGAGACCAAACTGTCTCCCTCCGGGAGACAACATTTGTCTCCCTCCGGGAGACAACATTTGTCTCCCTCCGGGAGACAACATTTGTCTCCCTCCAGGAGACAACATTTGTCTCCCTCCGGGAGACAACCTTTGTCTCCCTCCGGCAGACAACATTTGTCTCCCTCCGGGAGACAACATTTGTCTCCCTCCGGGAGACAACATTTGTCTCCCTCTGGGAGACAACCTTTGTCTCCCTCCGGGAGACAACCTTTGTCTCCCTCCGGGAGACAACCTTTGTCTCCCTCCGGGAGACAACATTTGTCTCCCTCCGGGAGACAACATCTGTCTCCCTCCGGGAGACCAAACTGTCTCCCTCCGAGAGACAACATCTGTCTCCCTCCAAGAGACAACATTTGTCTCCCTCCGAGAGACAACATTTGTCTCCCTCCGGGAGACAACCTTTGTCTCCCTCCGGGAGACAACATTTGTCTCCCTCCGGGAGACAACCATTGTCTCCCTCCGGGAGACCAAACTGTCTCCCTCCGGGAGACAACATTTGTCTCCCTCCGGGAGACAACATTTGTCTCCCTCCGGGAGACAACATTTGTCTCCCTCCAGGAGACAACATTTGTCTCCCTCCGGGAGACAACCTTTGTCTCCCTCCGGGAGACAACATTTGTCTCCCTCCGGGAGACAACATTTGTCTCCCTCCGGGAGACAACCTTTGTCTCCCTCCGGGAGACAACATTTGTCTCTGTCCGGGAGACAACCTTTGTCTCCCTCCGGGAGACAACCTTTGTCTCCCTCCGGGAGACAACATTTGTCTCCCTCCGGGAGACAACCTTTGTCTCCCTCCGGGAGACAACATTTGTCTCCCTCCGGGAGACAACATTTGTCTCCCTCCGAGAGACAACATTTGTCTCCCTCCAGGAGAGAACATTTGTCTCCCTCCGGGAGACAACCATTGTCTCCCTCCGGGAGACAACATTTGTCTCCCTCCGGGAGTCAACATTTGTCTCCCTCCGGGAGACAACCTTTGTCTCCCTCCGGGAGACAACATTTGTCTCTCTCCGGGAGACAACCTTTGTCTCCCTCCGGGAGACAACCTTTGTCTCCCTCCGGGAGACAACATTTGTCTCCCTCCGGGAGACAACCTTTGTCTCCCTCCGGGAGACAACATTTGTCTCCCTCCGGGAGACAACATTTGTCTCCCTCCGGGAGACAACATTTGTCTCCCTCCGGCAGACAACATTTGTCTCCCTCCGGGA
Organism: Aurelia sp. 4 Dawson et al 2005; assembly: GCA_964019985.1. Classification (NCBI taxonomy): domain Eukaryota; kingdom Metazoa; phylum Cnidaria; class Scyphozoa; order Semaeostomeae; family Ulmaridae; genus Aurelia; species Aurelia sp. 4 Dawson et al 2005. The sequence goes on along the minus strand of OZ026509.1, from coordinate 1,037,960 downwards.
GACAACATTTGTCTCCCTCCGGGAGACAACATTTGTCTCCCTCCGAGAGACAACATTTGTCTCCCTCCGGGAGACAACATTTGTCTCCCTCCGGGAGACAACCATTGTCTCCCTCCGGGAGACCAAACTGTCTCCCTCCGGGAGACAACATTTGTCTCCCTCCGGGAGACAACATTTGTCTCCCTCCGGGAGACAACATTTGTCTCCCTCCAGGAGACAACATTTGTCTCCCTCCGGGAGACAACCTTTGTCTCCCTCCGGGAGACAACATTTGTCTCCCTCCGGGAGACAACATTTGTCTCCCTCCGGGAGACAACCTTTGTCTCCCTCCGGGAGACAACATTTGTCTCTGTCCGGGAGACAACCTTTGTCTCCCTCCGGGAGACAACCTTTGTCTCCCTCCGGGAGACAACATTTGTCTCCCTCCGGGAGACAACCTTTGTCTCCCTCCGGGAGACAACATTTGTCTCCCTCCGGGAGACAACATTTGTCTCCCTCCGAGAGACAACATTTGTCTCCCTCCAGGAGAGAACATTTGTCTCCCTCCGGGAGACAACCATTGTCTCCCTCCGGGAGACAACATTTGTCTCCCTCCGGGAGTCAACATTTGTCTCCCTCCGGGAGACAACCTTTGTCTCCCTCCGGGAGACAACATTTGTCTCTCTCCGGGAGACAACCTTTGTCTCCCTCCGGGAGACAACCTTTGTCTCCCTCCGGGAGACAACATTTGTCTCCCTCCGGGAGACAACCTTTGTCTCCCTCCGGGAGACAACATTTGTCTCCCTCCGGGAGACAACATTTGTCTCCCTCCGGGAGACAACATTTGTCTCCCTCCGGCAGACAACATTTGTCTCCCTCCGGGAGACAACATTTGTCTCCCTCCGGGAGACAACATTTGTCTCCCTCCGAGAGACAACATTTGTCTCCCTCCGGGAGACAACATTTGTCTCCCTCCGGGAGACAACCATTGTCTCCCTCCGGGAGACCAAACTGTCTCCCTCCGGGAGACAACCTTTGTCTACCTCCGCGAGACAACATTTGTCTCCCTCCGGGAGACAACCTTTGTCTCCCTCCGGGAGACAACCTTTGTCTCCCTCCGGGAGACAACCTTTGTCTCCCTCCGGGAGACAACATTTGTCTCCCTCCGGGAGACAACCTTTGTCTCCCTCCCGGAGACAACATTTGTCTCCCTCCGGGAGACAACATTTGTCTGCCTCCGAGAGACAACATTTGTCTCCCTCCGGGAGACAACATTTGTCTCCCTCCGGGAGACAACATTTGCCTCCCTCCGAGAGACAACATTTGTCTCCCTCCGGGAGACAACATTTGTCTCCCTCCAGCAGACAACATTTGTCTCCCTCCGAGAGACAACATTTGTCTCCCTCCGGGAGACAAACATTGTCTCCCTCTGGGAGACAACATTTGTCTCCCTCCGGGAGACAATATTTGTCTCCCTCCGAGAGACAACATTTGTCTCCCTCCGGGAGACAACATTTGTCTCCCTCCGGGAGACAACATTTGTCTCCCTCCGGGAGACAACCTTTGTCTCCCTCCGAGAGACAACATTTGTCTCCCTCCGGGAGACAACCTTTGCCTCCCTCCGGGAGACAACCTTTGTCTCCCCCCGGGAGACAACATTTGTCTCCCTCCGGGAGACAACCTTTGTCTCCCTCCGGGAGACAACATTTGTCTCCCTCCGGGAGACAACATTTGTCTCCCTCCGGGAGACAACCTTTGTCTCCCTCCGGGAGACAACCTTTGTCTCCCTCCGGGAGACAACATTTGTCTCCCTACGGGAGACAACATTTGTCTCCCTCCAAGAGACAACATTTGTCTCCCTCCGGCAGACAACATTTGTCTCCCTCCGAGAGACAACATCTGTCTCCCTCCAAGAGACAACATTTGTCTCCCTCCGGCAGACAACATTTGTCTCCCTCCGAGAGACAACATTTGTCTCCCTCCGGGAGACAACCTTTGTCTCCCTCCGGGAGACAACATTTGTCTCCCTCCGGGAGACAACATTTGTTTCCCTCCGGGAGACAACATTTGTCTCCCTCCGGGAGACAACATTTGTCTCCCTCCGGGAGACAACCATTGTCTCCCTCCGGGAGACCAAACTGTCTCCCTCCGGGAGACAACATTTGTCTCCCTCCGGGAGACAACCTTTGTCTCCCTCCGGGAGACAACCTTTGTCTCCCTCCGGGAGACAACATTTGTCTCCCTCCGGGAGACCAAACTGTCTCCCTCCGAGAGACAACATTTGTCTCCCTCCGGGAGACAACATTTGTCTCCCTCCGGGAGACAACCATTGTCTCCCTCCGGGAGACAAAACTGTCTCCCTCCGGGAGACAACATTTGTCTCCTTCCGAGAGACAACCTTTGTCTCCCTCCGGGAGACAACATTTGTCTCCCTCCGGGAGACAACATTTGTCTCCCTCCGGGAGACAACCTTTGTCTCCCTCCGGGAGACAACATTTGTCTCCCTCCGGGAGACCAAACTGTCTCCCTCCGAGAGACAACATTTGTCTCCCTCCGGGAGACAACATTTGTCTCCCTCCGGGAGACAACCATTGTCTCCCTCCGGGAGACCAAACTGTCTCCCTCCGGGAGACAACATTTGTCTCCCTCCGGGAGACAACCTTTGTCTCCCTCCGGGAGACAACCTTTGTCTCCCTCCGGGAGACAACATTTGTCTCCCTCCGGGAGACCAAACTGTCTCCCTCCGAGAGACAACATTTGTCTCCCTCCGGGAGACAACATTTGTCTCCCTCCGGGAGACAACCATTGTCTCCCTCCGGGAGACCATACTGTCTCCCTCCGGGAGACAACATTTGTCTCCCAACGGGAGACAACATTTGTCTCCCTCCGGGAGACAACCTTTGTCTCCCTCCGGGAGACAACATTTGTCTCCCTCCGGGAGACAACTTTTGTCTCCCTTCGGGAGACAACCTTTGTCTCCCTCCGGGAGACAACATTTTTCTCCCTCCGGGAGACAACCTTTGTCTCCCTCCGGGAGACAACATTTGTCTCCCTCCAGGAGACAACATTTGTCTCCCTCCGGGAGACAACCTTTGTCTCCCTCCGGGAGACAACATTTGTCTCCCTCCAGGAGACAACATTTGTCTCCCTCCGGGAGACAACCTTTGTCTCCCTCCGGGAGACAACATTTGTCTCCCTCCGAGAGACAACATTTGTCTCCCTCCAGGAGACAACCTTTGTCTCCCTCCGGGAGACAACCTTTGTCTCCCTCCGGGAGACAACATTTGTCTCCCTCCGGGAGACAACCTTTGTCTCCCTCCGGGAGACAACATTTGTCTCCCTCCGGGAGACAACTTTTGTCTCCCTTCGGGAGACAACCTTTGTCTCCCTCCGGGAGACAACATTTGTCTCCCTCCGGGAGACAACCATTGTCTCCCTCCGGGAGACAACATTTGTCTCCCTCCGGGAGACAACTTTTGTCTCCCTTCGGGAGACAACCTTTGTCTCCCTCCGGGAGACAACATTTGTCTCCCTCCGGGAGACAACCTTTGTCTCCCTCCGGGAGACAACATTTGTCTCCCTCCAGGAGACAACATTTGTCTCCCTCCGGGAGACAACCTTTGTCTCCCTCCGGGAGACAACATTTGTCTCCCTCCGGGAGACAACCTTTGTCTCCCTCCGGGAGACAACATTTGTCTCCCTCCAGGAGACAACATTTGTCTCCCTCCGGGAGACAACCTTTGTCTCCCTCCGGGAGACAACATTTGTCTCCCTCCGAGAGACAACATTTGTCTCCCTCCAGGAGACAACCTTTGTCTCCCTCCGGGAGACAACCTTTGTCTCCCTCCAGGAGACAACATTTGTCTCCCTCCGGGAGACAACCTTTGTCTCCCTTCGGGAGACAACCTTTGTCTCCCTCCGGGAGACGACATTTGTCTCCCTCCGGGAGACAACCTTTGTCTCCCTCCGGGAGACAACATTTGTCTCCCTCCGGGAGACAACATTTGTCTCCCTCCAGGAGACAACATTTGTCTCCCTCCGGGAGACAACCTTTGTCTCCCTCCGGGAGACAACGTTTGTCTCCCTCCGGGAGACAACCTTTGTCTCCCTCCGGGAGACAACCTTTGTCTCCCTCCGGGAGACAACATTTGTCTCCCTCCGGGAGACAACATTTGTCTCCCTCCGGGAGACAACATTTGTCTCCCTCCGGGAGACAACCATTGTCTCCCTCCTGGAGACCATACTGTCTCCCTCCAGGAGACAACATTTGTCTCCCTCCGGGAGACAACCATTGTCTCCCTCCGGGAGACCATACTGTCTCCCTCCGGGAGACAACATTTGTCTCCCAACGGGAGACAACATTTGTCTCCCTCCGGGAGACAACCTTTGTCTCCCTCCGGGAGACAACATTTGTCTCCCTCCGGGAGACAACTTTTGTCTCCCTTCGGGAGACAACCTTTGTCTCCCTCCGGGAGACAACATTTGTCTCCCTCCGGGAGACAACCTTTGTCTCCCTCCGGGAGACAACATTTGTCTCCCTCCAGGAGACAACATTTGTCTCCCTCCGGGAGACAACCTTTGTCTCCCTCCGGGAGACAACATTTGTCTCCCTCCAGGAGACAACATTTGTCTCCCTCCGGGAGACAACCTTTGTCTCCCTCCGGGAGACAACATTTGTCTCCCTCCGAGAGACAACATTTGTCTCCCTCCAGGAGACAACCTTTGTCTCCCTCCGGGAGACAACCTTTGTCTCCCTCCGGGAGACAACATTTGTCTCCCTCCAGGAGACAACCTTTGTCTCCCTTCGAGAGACAACCTTTGTCTCCCTCCGGGAGACAACATTTGTCTCCCTCCAGGAGACAACATTTGTCTCCCTCCGGGAGACAACCTTTGTCTCCCTCCGGGAGACAACATTTGTCTCCCTCCGGGAGACAACATTTGTCTCCCTCCGGGAGACAACCTTTGTCTCCCTCCGGGAGACAACATTTGTCTCCCTCCGGGAGACAACTTTTGTCTCCCTTCGGGAGACAACCTTTGTCTCCCTCCGGGAGACAACATTTGTCTCCCTCCGGGAGACAACCATTGTCTCCCTCCGGGAGACAACATTTGTCTCCCTCCGGGAGACAACTTTTGTCTCCCTTCGGGAGACAACCTTTGTCTCCCTCCGGGAGACAACATTTGTCTCCCTCCGGGAGACAACCTTTGTCTCCCTCCGGGAGACAACATTTGTCTCCCTCCAGGAGACAACATTTGTCTCCCTCCGGGAGACAACCTTTGTCTCCCTCCGGGAGACAACATTTGTCTCCCTCCGGGAGACAACCTTTGTCTCCCTCCGGGAGACAACATTTGTCTCCCTCCAGGAGACAACATTTGTCTCCCTCCGGGAGACAACCTTTGTCTCCCTCCGGGAGACAACATTTGTCTCCCTCCGAGAGACAACATTTGTCTCCCTCCAGGAGACAACCTTTGTCTCCCTCCGGGAGACAACCTTTGTCTCCCTCCGGGAGACAACATTTGTCTCCCTCCGGGAGACAACCTTTGTCTCCCTTCGGGAGACAACCTTTGTCTCCCTCCGGGAGACAACATTTGTCTCCCTCCGGGAGACAACCTTTGTCTCCCTCCGGGAGACAACATTTGTCTCCCTCCGGGAGACAACATTTGTCTCCCTCCAGGAGACAACATTTGTCTCCCTCCGGGAGACAACCTTTGTCTCCCTCCGGGAGACAACGTTTGTCTCCCTCCGGGAGACAACCTTTGTCTCCCTCCGGGAGACATCCTTTGTCTCCCTCCGGGAGACAACATTTGTCTCCCTCCGGGAGACAACATTTGTCTCCCTCCGGGAGACAACATTTGTCTCCCTCCGGGAGACAACCATTGTCTCCCTCCGGGAGACCATACTGTCTCCCTCCAGGAGACAACATTTGTCTCCCTCCGGGAGACAACCTTTGTCTCCCTCCGGGAGACAACATTTGTCTCCCTCCGGGAGACAACATTTGTCTCCCTCCGGGAGACAACCTTTGTCTCCCTCCGGGAGACAACATTTGTCTCCCTCCAGGAGACAACCTTTGTCTCCCTTCGGGAGACAACCTTTGTCTCCCTCCGGGAGACAACATTTGTCTCCCTCCGGGAGACAACCTTTGTCTCCCTCCGGGAGACAACATTTGTCTCCCTCCGGGAGACAACATTTGTCTCCCTCCGGGAGACAACATTTGTCTCCCTCCGGGAGACAACATTTGTCTCCCTCCGGGAGACAACATTTGTCTCCCTCCGGGAGACAACATTTGTCTCCCTCCAGGAGACAACATTTGTCTCCCTCCGGGAGACAACATTTGTCTCCCTCCGGGAGACAACATTTGTCTCCCTCCAGGAGACAACATTTGTCTCCCTCCGGGAGACAACCTTTGTCTCCCTCCGGGAGACAACATTTGTCTCCCTCCGGGAGACAACCTTTGTCTCCCTCCGGGAGACAACATTGTTCTCCCTCCGGGAGACAACCTTTGTCTCCCTTCGGGAGACAACCTTTGTCTCCCTCCGGGAGACAACATTTGTCTCCCTCCGGGAGACAACATTTGTCTCCCTCCGGGAGACAACATTTGTCTCCCTCCGGGAGACAACATTTGTCTCCCTCCGGGAGACAACATTTGTCTCCCTCCAGGAGACAACATTTGTCTCCCTCCGGGAGACAACCTTTGTCTCCCTCCGGGAGACAACATTTGTCTCCCTCCGGGAGACAACCTTTGTCTCCCTTCGGGAGACAACCTTTGTCTCCCTCCGGGAGACAACATTTGTCTCCCTCCGGGAGACGACCTTTGTCTCCCTCCGGGAGACAACATTTGTCTCCCTCCGGGAGACAACATTTGTCTCCCTCTGGGAGACAACATTTGTCTCCCTCCGGGAGACAACATTTGTCTCCCTCCGGGAGACAACATTTGTCTCCCGCCGGGAGACAACCTTTGTCTCTCTCCGGGAGACAACATTTGTCTCCCTCCGGGAGACAACATTTGTCACCCTCCGGGAGACAACATTTGTCTCCCTCCGGGAGACAACATTTGTCTCCCTCCGGGAGACAACCTTTGTCTCCCTCCGGGAGACAACCTTTGTCTCCCTCCGGGAGACAACATTTGTCTCCCTCCGGGAGAAAACATTTGTCTCCCTCCGGGAGACAACCTTTGTCTCCCTTTGGGAGACAACCTTTGTCTCCCTCCGGGAGACAACATTTCTCTCCCTCCGGGAGACAACATTTGTCTCCCTCCGGGAGACAACCTTTGTCTCCCTTCGGGAGACAACCTTTGTCTCCCTCCGGGAGACAACCTTTGTCTCCCTCCGGGAGACAACATTTGTCTCCCTCCGGGAGACAACATTTGTCTCCCTCCGGGAGACAACATTTGTCTCCCTCCGGGAGACAACATTTGTCTCCCTCCAGGAGACAACATTTGTCTCCCTCCGGGAGACAACCTTTGTCTCCCTCCGGGAGACAACATTTGTCTCCCTCCGGGAGACAACCTTTGTCTCCCTTCGGGAGACAGCCTTTGTCTCCCTCCGGGAGACAACATTTGTCTCCCTCCGGGAGACGACCTTTGTCTCCCTCCGGGAGACAACATTTGTCTCCCTCCGGGAGACAACATTTGTCTCCCTCTGGGAGACAACATTTGTCTCCCTCCGGGAGACAACATTTGTCTCCCTCCGGGAGACAACATTTGTCTCCCGCCGGGAGACAACCTTTGTCTCCCTCCGGGAGACAACATTTGTCTCCCTCCGGGAGACAACATTTGTCACCCTCCGGGAGACAACATTTGTCTCCCTCCGGGAGACAACATTTGTCTCCCTCCGGGAGACAACCTTTGTCTCCCTCCGGGAGACAACCTTTGTCTCCCTCCGGGAGACAACATTTGTCTCCCTCCGGGAGACAACATTTGTCTCCCTCCGGGAGACAACATTTGTCTCCCTCCGGGAGACAACATTTGTCTCCCTCCGGGAGACAACATTTGTCTCCCTCTTGTAGACAACATTTGTCTCCCTCCGGGAGACAACATTTGTCTCCCGGAGGGAGACAACCTTTGTCTCCCGCCGGGAGACAACCTTTGTCTCCCTCCGGGAGACAACATTTGTCTCCCTCCGGGAGACAACATTTGTCTCCCTCCGGGAGACAACATTTGTCTCCCTCCGGGAGACAACATTTGTCTCCCTCCGGGAGACAACATTTGTCTCCCTCCGGGAGACAACCTTTGTCTCCCTCCGGGAGACAACCTTTGTCTCCCTCCGGGAGACAACATTTGTCTCCCTCCGGGAGACAACATTTGTCTCCCTCCGGGAGACAACCTTTGTCTCCCTGCGGGAGACAACCTTTGTCTCCCTCCGGGAGACAACCTTTGTCTCCCTCCGGGAGACAACCTTTGTCTCCCTCCGGGAGACAACATTTGTCTCCCTCCGGGAGACAACATTTGTCTCCCTCCGGGAGACAACATTTGTCTCCCTCCGGGAGACAACATTTGTCTCCCTCCGGGAGACAACATTTGTCTCCCTCCGGGAGACAACATTTGTCTCCCTCCGGTAGACAACATTTGTCTCCCTCCGGGAGACAACATTTGTCTCCCTCCGGGAGACAACCTTTGTCTCCCGCCGGGAGACAACCTTTGTCTCCCTCCGGGAGACAACATTTGTCTCCCTCCGGGAGACAACATTTGTCTCCCTCCGGGAGACAACATTTGTCTCCCTCCGGGAGACAACATTTGTCTCCCTCCGGGAGACAACATTTGTCTCCCTCCGGGAGACAACCTTTGTCTCCCTCCGGGAGACAACCTTTGTCTCCCTCCGGGAGACAACATTTGTCTCCCTCCGGGAGACAACATTTGTCTCCCTCCGGGAGACAACCTTTGTCTCCCTTCGGGAGACAACCTTTGTCTCCCTCCGGGAGACAACCTTTGTCTCCCTCCGGGGGACAACATTTGTCTCCCTCCGGGAAACAACATTTGTCTCCCTCCGGGAGACAACATTTGTCTCCCTCCGGGAGACAACATTTGTCTCCCTCCAGGAGACAACATTTGTCTCCCTCCGGGAGACAACCTTTGTCTCCCTCCGGGAGACAACATTTGTCTCCCTCCGGGAGACAACATTTGTCTCCCTCCGGGAGACGACCTTTGTCTCCCTCCGGGAGACAACATTTGTCTCCCTCCGGGAGACGACCTTTGTCTCCCTCTGGGAGACAACATTTGTCTCCCTCCGGGAGACAACATTTGTCTCCCTCCGGGAGACAACATTTGTCTCCCGCCGGGAGACAACCTTTGTCTCCCTCCGGGAGACAACATTTGTCTCCCTCCGGGAGACAACATTTGTCACCCTCCGGGAGACAACATTTGTCTCCCTCCGGGAGACAACATTTGTCACCCTCCGGGAGACAACATTTGTCTCCCTCCGGGAGACAACATTTGTCTCCCTCCGGGAGACAACCTTTGTCTCCCTCCGGGAGACAACCTTTGTCTCCCTCCGGGAGACAACATTTGTCTCCCTCCGGGAGACAACATTTGTCTCCCTCCGGTAGACAACATTTGTCTCCCTCCGGGAGACAACATTTGTCTCCCTCCGGGAGACAACCTTTGTCTCCCGCCGGGAGACAACCTTTGTCTCCCTCCGGGAGACAACATTTGTCTCCCTCCGGGAGACAACATTTGTCTCCCTCCGGGAGACAACATTTGTCTCCCTCCGGGAGACAACATTTGTCTCCCTCCGGGAGACAACATTTGTCTCCCTCCGGGAGACAACATTTGTCTCCCTCCGGGAGACAACCTTTGTCTCCCTCCGGGAGACAACCTTTGTCTCCCTCCGGGAGACAACATTTGTCACCCTCCGGGAGACAACATTTGTCTCCCTCCGGGAGACAACCTTTGTCTCCCTTCGGGAGACAACCTTTGTCTCCCTCCGGGAGACAACCTTTGTCTCCCTCCGGGGGACAACATTTGTCTCCCTCCGGGAAACAACATTTGTCTCCCTCCGGGAGACAACATTTGTCTCCCTCCGGGAGACAACATTTGTCTCCCTCAAGGAGACAACATTTGTCTCCCTCCGGGAGACAACCTTTGTCTCCCTCCGGGAGACAACATTTGTCTCCCTCCGGGAGACAACATTTGTCTCCCTCCGGGAGACGACCTTTGTCTCCCTCCGGGAGACAACCTTTGTCTCCCTCCGGGAGACAACATTTGTCTCCCTCCGGGAGACAACATTTGTCTCCCTCCGGGAGACAACATTTGTCTCCCTCCGGTAGACAACATTTGTCTCCCTCCGGGAGACAACATTTGTCTCCCTCCGGGAGACAACCTTTGTCTCCCGCCGGGAGACAACCTTTGTCTCCCTCCGGGAGACAACATTTGTCTCCCTCCGGGAGACAACATTTGTCTCCCTCCGGGAGACAACATTTGTCTCCCTCCGGGAGACAACATTTGTCTCCCTCCGGGAGACAACATTTGTCTCCCTCCGGGAGACAACCTTTGTCTCCCTCCGGGAGACAACCTTTGTCTCCCTCCGGGAGACAACATTTGTCTCCCTCCGGGAGACAACATTTGTCTCCCTCCGGGAGACAACCTTTGTCTCCCTTCGGGAGACAACCTTTGTCTCCCTCCGGGAGACAACCTTTGTCTCCCTCCGGGGGACAACATTTGTCTCCCTCCGGGAAACAACATTTGTCTCCCTCCGGGAGACAACATTTGTCTCCCTCCGGGAGACAACATTTGTCTCCCTCCAGGAGACAACATTTGTCTCCCTCCGGGAGACAACCTTTGTCTCCCTCCGGGAGACAACCTTTGTCTCCCTCCGGGAGACAACATTTGTCTCCCTCCGGGAGACGACCTTTGTCTCCCTCTGGGAGACAACATTTGTCTCCCTCCGGGAGACAACATTTGTCTCCCTCCGGGAGACAACATTTGTCTCCCGCCGGGAGACAACCTTTGTCTCCCTCCGGGAGACAACATTTGTCTCCCTCCGGGAGACAACATTTGTCACCCTCCGGGAGACAACATTTGTCTCCCTCCGGGAGACAACATTTGTCACCCTCCGGGAGACAACATTTGTCTCCCTCCGGGAGACAACATTTGTCTCCCTCCGGGAGACAACCTTTGTCTCCCTCCGGGAGACAACCTTTGTCTCCCTCCGGGAGACAACATTTGTCTCCCTCCGGGAGACAACATTTGTCTCCCTCCGGTAGACAACATTTGTCTCCCTCCGGGAGACAACATTTGTCTCCCTCCGGGAGACAACCTTTGTCTCCCGCCGGGAGACAACCTTTGTCTCCCTCCGGGAGACAACATTTGTCTCCCTCCGGGAGACAACATTTGTCTCCCTCCGGGAGACAACATTTGTCTCCCTCCGGGAGACAACATTTGTCTCCCTCCGGGAGACAACATTTGTCTCCCTCCGGGAGACAACCTTTGTCTCCCTCCGGGAGACAACCTTTGTCTCCCTCCGGGAGACAACATTTGTCACCCTCCGGGAGACAACATTTGTCTCCCTCCGGGAGACAACCTTTGTCTCCCTTCGGGAGACAACCTTTGTCTCCCTCCGGGAGACAACCTTTGTCTCCCTCCGGGGGACAACATTTGTCTCCCTCCGGGAAACAACATTTGTCTCCCTCCGGGAGACAACATTTGTCTCCCTCCGGGAGACAACATTTGTCTCCCTCAAGGAGACAACATTTGTCTCCCTCCGGGAGACAACCTTTGTCTCCCTCCGGGAGACAACATTTGTCTCCCTCCGGGAGACAACATTTGTCTCCCTCCGGGAGACGACCTTTGTCTCCCTCCGGGAGACAACATTTGTCTCCCTCCGGGAGACGACCTTTGTCTCCCTCTGGGAGACAACATTTGTCTCCCTCCGGGAGACAACATTTGTCTCCCTCCGGGAGACAACATTTGTCTCCCGCCGGGAGACAACCTTTGTCTCCCTCCGGGAGACAACATTTGTCTCCCTCCGGGAGACAACATTTGTCACCCTCCGGGAGACAACATTTGTCTCCCTCCGGGAGACAACATTTGTCACCCTCCGGGAGACAACATTTGTCTCCCTCCGGGAGACAACATTTGTCTCCCTCCGGGAGACAACCTTTGTCTCCCTCCGGGAGACAACCTTTGTCTCCCTCCGGGAGACAACATTTGTCTCCCTCCGGGAGACGACCTTTGTCTCCCTCCGGGAGACAACATTTCTCTCCCTCCGGGAGACGACCTTTGTCTCCCTCTGGGAGACAACATTTGTCTCCCTCCGGGAGACAACCTTTGTCTCCCTCCGGGAGACAACATTTGTCTCCCTCCGGGAGACAACATTTGTCTCCCTCCGGGAGACAACCTTTGTCTCCCTCCGGGAGACAACATTTGTCTCCCTCCGGGAGACAACTTTTGTCTCCCTCCGGGAGACAACCTTTGTCTCCCTCCGGGAGACAACCTTTGTCTCCCTCCGGGAGACAACCTTTGTCTCCCTCCGGGAGACAACATTTGTCTCCCTCCGGGAGACTACATTTGTCTCCCTCCGGGAGACAACATTTGTCTCCCTCCGGGAGACAACCTTTGTCTCCCTCCGGGAGACAACATTTGTCTCCCGCCGGGAGACAAACTTTGTCTCCCTCCGGGAGACAACATTTGTCTCCCTCCGGGAGACAACATTTGTCACCCTCCGGGAGACAACATTTGTCTCCCTCCGGGAGACAACATTTGTCTCCCTCCGGGAGACAACCTTTGTCTCCCTCCGGGAGACAACCTTTGTCTCCCTCCGGGAGACAACATTTGTCTCCCTCCGGGAGACAACATTTGTCTCCCTCCGGGAGACAACCTTTGTCTCCCTTCGGGAGACAACCTTTGTCTCCCTCCGGGAGACAACATTTGTCTCCCTCCGGGAGACGACCTTTGTCTCCCTCCGGGAGACAACATTTGTCTCCCTCCGGGAGACAACATTTGTCTCCCTCTGGGAGACAACATTTGTCTCCCTCCGGGAGACAACATTTGTCTCCCTCCGGGAGACAACATTTGTCTCCCTCCGGGAGACAACATTTGTCTCCCTCCGGGAGACAACCATTGTCTCCCTCCGGGAGACCATACTGTCTCCCTCCGGGAGACAACATTTGTCTCCCTCCGGGAGACAACATTTGTCTCCCTCCGGGATACAACATTTGTCTCCCTCCGGGAGACAACATTTGTCTCCCTCCGGGAGACAACCTTTGTCTCCCGCCGGGAGACAACATTTGTCTCCCTCCGGGAGACAACATTTGTCTCCCTCCGGGAGACAACATTTGTCTCCCTCCGGGAGACAACCTTTGTCTCCCTCCGGGAGACAACATTTGTCTCCCTCCGGGAGACCAAACTGTCTCCCTCCGAGAGACAACATTTGTCTCCCTCCGGGAGACAACATTTGTCTCCCTCCGGGAGACAACCATTGTCTCCCTCCGGGAGACCAAACTGTCTCCCTCCGAGAGACAACATTTGTCTCCCTCCGGGAGACAACATTTGTCTCCCTCCGGGAGACAACATTTGTCTCCCTCCAGGAGACAACATTTGTCTCCCTCCGGGAGACAACCTTTGTCTCCCTCCGGGAGACAACATTTGTCTCCCTCCGGGAGACAACATTTGTCTCCCTCCGGGAGACAACCTTTGTCTCCCTACGGGAGACAACATTTGTCTCCCTCCGGGAGACAACTTTTGTCTCCCTCAGGGAGACAACCTTTGTCTCCCTCCGGGAGACAACCTTTGTCTCCCTCCGGGAGACAACATTTGTCTCCCTCCGGGAGACAACATTTGTCTCCCTCCGGGAGACAACATTTGTCTCCCTCCGGGAGACAACCTTTGTCTCCCTCCGGGAGACAACATTTGTCTCCCGCCGGGAGACAACCTTTGTCTCCCTCCGGGAGACAACATTTGTCTCCCTCCGGGAGACAACATTTGTCACCCTCCGGGAGACAACATTTGTCTCCCTCCGGGAGACAACATTTGTCTCCCTCCGGGAGACAACCTTTGTCTCCCTCCGGGAGACAACCTTTGTCTCCCTCCGGGAGACAACATTTGTCTCCCTCCGGGAGACAACATTTGTCTCCCTCCGGGAGACAACATTTGTCTCCCTCTGGGAGACAACATTTGTCTCCCTCCGGGAGACAACATTTGTCTCCCTCCGGGAGACAACCATTGTCTCCCTCCGGGAGACCATACTGTCTCCCTCCGGGAGACAACATTTGTCTCCCTCCGGGAGACAACATTTGTCTCCCTCCGGGATACAACATTTGTCTCCCTCCGGGAGACAACATTTGTCTCCCTCCGGGAGACAACCTTTGTCTCCCGCCGGGAGACAACATTTGTCTCCCTCCGGGATATTGTATAGCTACTTTCATTTATTGTTCGTTTATTTTATAGCCTCGTTTATATGTTTTGTTCCGTTCTGTTGGATTAGCCTCGTTTTCGTAGAAGTAGGATTGTGAGAGCCGATAGCAAACATGGCAGTTTATTGATATACTTTACTCTGTTTTAACTGGCGAAAAGGACGGGATACCTTCGTTAAAGATGAACCCACTTGCCAAGAGTAATGGGACTCCACACTTTGACCCTGCTGAACACGATGGAAACACGCTACAAGCCTTTACAGAATTTATAGAGTCCTGGGAAATGTGGTACGATGTTGCCTCGATAGGTGAACTCAAAGAGGATGCTACAGACGCACAAAAGAAAGAGCACAAAGCAAAGGTATTTAGAATGTGTGCTTTCACAGGTGAGCGATTAAAAACTGATCTTAAAGCTGAATACAACCAAGATATGGCCAAAATAAAATCTGCTGATTTTGATGATATGGTAAAAAAGCTTCATGATAGATACCAGCCAGCTCAAAACCAGGTACTCCTTCATTACCAATTCCACCAGCTCAAACAAGAACCAGGTGAGAAAATTGATGCTTTTATCAATAAAATCTGCCAACATGCTGATAAATGTGCATTCAAATGTACAAACACATCCTGTACTGAGAAAGATCAAATTCATAAGACTTTGATAAGAGATCAAATAATAATTGGTACCAACATTGCTAGTATAAGAGAAAATGCACTTGAAAAGGAACATGATTTGGCCTCGTTGATTTCAACAGCAAGAAAAATTGAAGCCACTGAAGAAGCAACCAAATTGATGGACTCTGAATCTCCTAGTAGCTCTTTTCATGTTAACTGTGTTGAAAATGAAGACCCCCAGCATGCACAAGTAAACAAAATTGGTAAAAGAGGGGGAAAATACTCCCAAAAAGCCCAAAGAAGGGAGAATTTTCAGGATAATTTTAAACCTCCCCAGGGTGCAAACAAAATTATGTGTTGTGCGGGTTGTGGCAGAAGCAACTGCGATCGAGGCCCAAATTGCGCAGCTAAAAATGCTTTTTGCAATGCTTGCGGGAAAAAGGGCCATTTTTCTGCTGTCTGCTTTAAAATGGTAAAAGGGGTTTCCACAATCACATCCATCAAGCAGGACTCCCTCAAAAAAATCCACACCATGTCAAGCAGTCACAAGAAAGCAGAAATCAGCCTAGGAAAAACAAAAATCCAGGCACTCATTGACACTGGTGCAGAGGTCAATATCCTCCTTGAGAGTAATGTGCCCAAAACTATCAGGAGAATTTTCCGCACTCCCGTCACTCTGCAACCATATGGAAGCCCAATCATAACCCCTAAAGGCCAAATCACCCTAGACACCACATGGAACAATACAACACAGAAAGCAACATGGGTTGTCATTGGTGACAGGGATCTCCATGGTAACCCTTGCAACCTGATCTCTTGCAAACTAGCTGAAGCTCTAGGAATTATCTCTTTCAATGGCCCTCCCAATCAAGTCAGTGCAATTTCCAGCCACAACACTCAAAACCAAGTTTGTAACAATGACTTTGACAACCTCAAGAACAAATCTCAGCAATCAGTTGCAAGTATCCTATCAAAGTATGAAGATGTCTTCACGGGTCTTGGAAAATTAAAAGCAAGCCCTGTACACTTTCATCTGAAACCCAATGCTAAGCCTGTAATTCAGCCACCAAGACAAATCCCATACCACCTTCAACCCAATTTTGAGAAAATCATTCATGAGATGGAAAGGGATGATGTCATAGAACAGCACTATGGGCCAGTAACGTGGCTTGCCAATCCAGTTTTAGTCCCCAAACCAGATGGAAACATGAGAATCACAGTGGATTTGAGGGGCCTCAACCAAGCCCTCGAAGACCCCCACTTGCCGATACCTCGTGTAGAAGACATCCTGCCCATGTTCAATGGAAAATCGATTTTCAGCAAGCTGGATCTCAAAACAGCATTTCATCAACTTGAACTTGATGCAGCATCCCGCCCACTAACGGTTTTTCGTGCCGGTGACCGCCTCATGAGATATAAACGCCTAACCATGGGTACTTTGCCAGCATCTGGAGAACTCAACCAAAGGCTTCGCCCCATTCTTGCAAACATACCAAATGCTGCAGTGATTCAAGATGACATTGTGATCGCAGCAACGGACATCACAAGCCACAACACCTCTCTGGAACGTGTCCTTTCTGCTCTAGCAAGTGCAGGACTAACAGTCAGTCCAAAGAAATGCATCCTTGCTTCCCCAGAAATTCCATTTTGGGGATTCCAAGTCACGAAAGACGGGATCAAACCAGATCCACAGAAAGTCCAAGCAGTACGCCATGCAGAAAGACCACAGAACAAAGATGAAGTTAAATCATTCCTTTGCATGATTCGCTCAAATGGGCAATTTATTCCAGACCTTGCAGCAGCTACAGCCAACCTCAGGGAGCTAACAAGGGATATCAATACATTTGTGTGGTCAGAGGCCCATGAGACTGAATTCCAAAATCTCAAGAAGGCCTTCAATGAAGATGTCCTACTCCGACACTATGACACAAATGCCCCAACGTTTATCTTTGTCGATGCCCATTACACAGGCCTCTCTGCAATCCTCACCCAAGGAGCCTCCATTGATGCTACAAAAGCAGTTGCTATAGCATCACGCACCACCACAGATGCCGAGAAAAATTACTCACAACTTGATTTGGAAGCAACAGCAATTGACTTCGGTCTTCGCCAGTTTCGACACATTCTTGTTGGAGGCCCACCAGCTACAATTGTCACTGACCAGCAGCCTCTGGTATCACTGTGGACTTCAAAAAGAAAGCCACCATCTCGCATTGAACGCATCCTTCTTCGCCACCAAGACATCAACCATCGGGTTGTTTGGCGTAAAGGAAAGGACAACCCAGCAGATTACACCAGTAGACATGCCATTCCCATTGACAAACTGCCTGCATGTATTAAAGAAGAAGCAAAAGAGCATCAGAAACTTCTCTTTCTTCTTCATCAGCCAATCAGAACTACCATCTCAGAGCAGCGTCTGCATCAAGCGCAACTCGATGACAGAAAATTGGAACGTCTACGCCACTTCATAGCACTTGGTCAAGCACCACAAAATGATCCAACACTAAAGGGCTTCTATAGAACCTTTAGTGAACTTTCTATTGGCGCAGATGACATCATTTACAGAGGTGATAAAATTCTACTACCACAGTCACTCCATGACGAGATCATTTCTTTGGCACATGCTGGATCACATGCAGGACAAGATGCAGTAAAACGACGCATCCGTGCCCATTTCTGGTTCCCTGGCCTAGACAATGCCGTCAAAAATCGCCTCGAAACCTGCCACGAATGCCAAATACACACAAGGAACCCGACCAAAGTGCCCCTTTCAAGCACACCCATACCAGATCACCCCTGGGATTCTGTCTCCCTTGACTTGTTCGGGCCCCTACCAGACACATCTCACATCCTTGTCAGCCGCTGTAATCTCTCCAGATTTCCAGATGCGAAAGTAGTTCGTTCGACAAGTGCTCGACACGTGCTCCCAGCCCTAGGAGCTACCTACAACAACTTTGGAAACCCACTAGAACACAAAGCTGACAACGGCCCACCCTTCAACAGCCAGGAATTCAAAGATTTCTCCACCGCAAGAGGAATATCGGTAAAACATTCTTACCCTTACCATCCCCAGGGAAATGAGGCTGAATGTTTTATGAAGCCACTGGGTAAAGCAGTTAAAATCGCCCTTGATACAAACAAACCTGTGCAAGAAGCAGTGGATGACCTATTAATCGACTATCGCTCTACACCACACCCAGCAACAGGACTCGCCCCCGGCGACGTGCTCTTTCGAGGCGGCTACCACTCCAGATTTCCGAAAAGGCCCCCCGTCACAGAGCAACATATCAAAGAAGCCAAAAAACGCGACAAAGAACGCAAAACCGAAGCAAATGCCAAGCAAAATGCGTCCAGATGGAGAAAATATCCCAACATCATTCAAGGCAACGAAGTCCTGGCCATGCGCTTCAAAGGGAAGACAAAATTTCAATCTTTCTATGAAAAAACTCCGTATATTGTGATAGACGTCAAGGGAACACAATACACACTTCTTTCATGCGATACAAAACGTCCAAGGCAGCCAATAATTCGCCATGCATCACAAATAAAGTTATATCAACAGCCTGCTCAAACCATGCGACCTCATTCCAGACCTGCCCAAAACACACCACAGCCCTGTAATAAAGCATATGACCTGCCAAGCAACACGAGACGTAGGAATAATGACACAAGTGCCACCCAAAATGAACCCCCAGCGCATCCAGGAAGCAACAACCACGCCCCTGATGAAGTTTACGTACCACCACCTCCACCAGGCCCAGTCGACGACCCTGCCAACGATCAACACGAAGCTCAGGCAATCGAACCTGAAATTACGTTCTGTCATCCACAACAACAAACTTTAGGAGAAGGGAGAAGTAAGACTGGCAGATCAAGAAAGAACGGTAAAAACAAATAGCATCCAAATGCTTTATGCTCAAACAATGTACAAGAGAACAAATAGAAAATGAGAGTGATATTGTATAGCTACTTTCATTTATTGTTCGTTTATTTTATAGCCTCGTTTATATGTTTTGTTCCGTTCTGTTGGATTAGCCTCGTTTTCGTAGAAGTAGGATTGTGAGAGCCGATAGCAAACATGGCAGTTTATTGATATACTTTACTCTGTTTTACGGGAGACAACATTTGTCTCCCTCCGGGAGACAACATTTGTCTCCCTCCGGGAGACAACCTTTGTCTCCCTCCGGGAGACAACATTTGTCTCCCTCCGGGAGACCAAACTGTCTCCCTCCGAGAGACAACATTTGTCTCCCTCCGGGAGACAACATTTGTCTCCCTCCGGGAGACAACCATTGTCTCCCTACGGGAGACCAAACTGTCTCCCTCCGAGAGACAACATTTGTCTCCCTCCGGGAGACAACATTTGTCTCCCTCCGGGAGACAACATTTGTCACCCTCCGGGAGACAACATTTGTCTCCCGCCGGGAGACAACATTTGTCTCCCTCCGGGAGACAACATTTGTCTCCCTCCGGGAGACAACATTTGTCTCCCTCCGAGAGACAACATTTGTCTCCCTCCGGGAGACAACATTTGTCTCCCTCCGGGAGACAACCATTGTCTCCCTCCGGGAGACCAAACTGTCTCCCTCCGAGAGACAACATTTGTCTCCCTCCGGGAGACAACATTTGTCTCCCTCCGGGAGACAACATTTGTCTCCCTCCAGGAGACAACATTTGTCTCCCTCCGGGAGACAACCTTTGTCTCCCTCCGGGAGACAACATTTGTCTCCCTCCGGGAGACAACATTTGTCTCCCTCCGGGAGACAACCTTTGTCTCCCTCCGGGAGACAACCTTTGTCTCCCTCCGGGAGACAACATTTGTCTCCCTCCGGGAGACAACATTTGTCTCCCTCCGGGAGACAACATTTGTCTCCCTCCGGGAGACAACCTTTGTCTCCCTCCGGGAGACAACATTTGTCTCCCGCCGGGAGACAACCTTTGTCTCCCTCCGGGAGACAACATTTGTCTCCCTCCGGGAGACAACATTTGTCACCCTCCGGGAGACAACATTTGTCTCCCTCCGGGAGACAACATTTGTCTCCCTCCGGGAGACAACCTTTGTCTCCCTCCGGGAGACAACCTTTGTCTCCCTCCGGGAGACAACATTTGTCTCCCTCCGGGAGACAACATTTGTCTCCCTCCGGGAGACAACATTTGTCTCCCTCTGGGAGACAACATTTGTCTCCCTCCGGGAGACAACATTTGTCTCCCTCCGGGAGACAACCATTGTCTCCCTCCGGGAGACCATACTGTCTCCCTCCGGGAGACAACATTTGTCTCCCTCCGGGAGACAACATTTGTCTCCCTCCGGGATACAACATTTGTCTCCCTCCGGGAGACAACATTTGTCTCCCTCCGGGAGACAACCTTTGTCTCCCGCCGGGAGACAACATTTGTCTCCCTCCGGGAGACAACATTTGTCTCCCTCCGGGAGACAACATTTGTCTCCCTCCGGGAGACAACCTTTGTCTCCCTCCGGGAGACAACATTTGTCTCCCTCCGGGAGACCAAACTGTCTCCCTCCGAGAGACAACATTTGTCTCCCTCCGGGAGACAACATTTGTCTCCCTCCGGGAGACAACCATTGTCTCCCTACGGGAGACCAAACTGTCTCCCTCCGAGAGACAACATTTGTCTCCCTCCGGGAGACAACATTTGTCTCCCTCCGGGAGACAACATTTGTCTCCCTCCAGGAGACAACATTTGTCTCCCTCCGGGAGACAACCTTTGTCTCCCTCCGGGAGACAACATTTGTCTCCCTCCGGGAGACAACCTTTGTCTCCCTCCGGGAGACAACATTTGTCTCCCTCCGGGAGACAACTTTTGTCTCCCTCCGGGAGACAACCTTTGTCTCCCTCCGGGAGACAACATTTGTCTCCCTCCGGGAGACAACATTTGTCTCCCTCCGGGAGACAACCTTTGTCTCCCTCCGGGAGACAACATTTGTCTCCCGCCGGGAGACAACCTTTGTCTCCCTCCGGGAGACAACATTTGTCTCCCTCCGGGAGACAACATTTGTCACCCTCCGGGAGACAACATTTGTCTCCCTCCGGGAGACAACATTTGTCTCCCTCCGGGAGACAACCTTTGTCTCCCTCCGGGAGACAACCTTTGTCTCCCTCCGGGAGACAACATTTGTCTCCCTCCGGGAGACAACATTTGTCTCCCTCCGGGAGACAACCTTTGTCTCCCTTCGGGAGACCACCTTTGTCTCCCTCCGGGAGACAACATTTGTCTCCCTCCGGGAGACGACCTTTGTCTCCCTCCGGGAGACAACATTTGTCTCCCTCCGGGAGACAACATTTGTCTCCCTCTGGGAGACAACATTTGTCTCCCTCCGGGAGACAACATTTGTCTCCCTCCGGGAGACAACATTTGTCTCCCTCCGGGAGACAACATTTGTCTCCCTCCGGGAGACAACCATTGTCTCCCTCCGGGAGACCATACTGTCTCCCTCCGGGAGACAACATTTGTCTCCCTCCGGGAGACAACATTTGTCTCCCTCCGGGAGACAACCTTTGTCTCCCTCCGGGAGACCAAACTGTCTCCCTCCGAGAGACAACATTTGTCTCCCTCAGGGAGACAACATTTGTCTCCCTCCGGGAGACAACCATTGTCTCCCTCCGGGAGACCAAACTGTCTCCCTCCGAGAGACAACATTTGTCTCCCTCCGGGAGACAACATTTGTCTCCCTCCGGGAGACAACATTTGTCTCCCTCCAGGAGACAACCTTTGTCTCCCTCCGGGAGACAACATTTGTCTCCCTCCGGGAGACAACATTTGTCTCCCTCCGGGAGACAACATTTGTCTCCCTCCGGGAGACAACCTTTGTCTCCCTCCGGGAGACAACATTTGTCTCCCGCCGGGAGACAACCTTTGTCTCCCTCCGGGAGACAACATTTGTCTCCCTCCGGGAGACAACATTTGTCACCCTCCGGGAGACAACATTTGTCTCCCTCCGGGAGACAACATTTGTCTCCCTCCGGGAGACAACCTTTGTCTCCCTCCGGGAGACAACCTTTGTCTCCCTCCGGGAGACAATATTTGTCTCCCTCCGGGAGACAACATTTGTCTCCCTCCGGGAGACAACATTTGTCTCCCTCCGGGAGACAACCTTTGTCTCCCTACGGGAGACAACATTTGTCTCCCTCCGGGAGACAACATTTGTCTCCCTCCGGGAGACAACATTTGTCTCCCTCCAGGAGACAACATTTGTCTCCCTCCGGGAGACAACCTTTGTCTCCCTCCGGGAGACAACCTTTGTCTCCCTCCGGGAGACAACATTTGTCTCCCTCCGGGAGACAACCTTTGTCTCCCTTCTGGAGACAACCTTTGTCTCCCTCCGGGAGACAACATTTTTCTCCCTCCGGGAGACGACCTTTGTCTCCCTCCGGGAGACAACATTTGTCTCCCTCCGGGAGACAACATTTGTCTCCCTCTGGGAGACAACATTTGTCTCCCTCCGGGAGACAACATTTGTCTCCCTCCGGGAGACAACATTTGTCTCCCTCCGGGAGACAACATTTGTCTCCCTCCGGGAGACAACATTTGTCTCCCTCCGGGAGACAACCTTTGTCTCCCGCCGGGAGACAACATTTGTCTCCCTCCGAGAGACAACATTTGTCTCCCTCCGGGAGACAACATTTGTCTCCCTCCGGGAGACAACCATTGTCTCCCTCCGGGAGACCAAACTGTCTCCCTCCGAGAGACAACATTTGTCTCCCTCCGGGAGACAACATTTGTCTCCCTCCGGGAGACAACCATTGTCTCCCTCCGGGAGACCAAACTGTTTCCCTCCGGGAGACAACATTTGTCTCCCTCCGGGAGACAACCTTTGTCTCCCTCCGGGAGACAACTTTTGTCTCCCTCCGGGAGACAACATTTGTCTCCCTCCGGGAGACCAAACTGTCTCCCTCCGAGAGACAACATTTGTCTCCCTCCGGGAGACAACATTTGTCTCCCTCCGGGAGACAACCATTGTCTCCCTCCGGGAGACCATACTGTCTCCCTCCGGGAGACAACATTTGTCTTCCAACGGGAGACCAAACTGTTTCCCTCCGGGAGACAACATTTGTCTCCCTCCGGGAGACAACCTTTGTCTCCCTCCGGGAGACAACCTTTGTCTCCCTCCGGGAGACAACATTTGTCTTCCTCCGGGAGACCAAACTGTCTCCCTCCGAGAGACAACATTTGTCTCCCTCCGGGAGACAACATTTGTCTCCCTCCGGGAGACAACCATTGTCTCCCTCCGGGAGACCATACTGTCTCCCTCCGGGAGACAACATTTGTCTCCCTCCGGGAGACAACATTTGTCTCCCTCCGGGAGACAACCATTGTCTCCCTCCGGGAGACCATACTGTCTCCCTCCGGGAGACAACATTTGTCTCCCAACGGGAGACAACATTTGTCTCCCTCCGGGAGACAACATTTGTCTCCCTCCAGGAGACAACATTTGTCTCCCTCCGGGAGACAACCTTTGTCTCCCTCCGGGAGACAACATTTGTCTCCCTCCGGGAGACAACATTTGTCTCCCTCCGGGAGACAACCTTTGTCTCCCTCCGGGAGACAACATTTGTCTCCCTCCGGGAGACAACTTTTGTCTCCCTCCGGGAGACAACCTTTGTCTCCCTCCGGGAGACAACCTTTGTCTCCCTCCGGGAGACAACATTTGTCTCCCTCCGGGAGACAACATTTGTCTCCCTCCGGGAGACAACATTTGTCTCCCTCCGGGAGACAACCTTTGTCTCCCTCCGGGAGACAACATTTGTCTCCCTCTGGGAGACCAAACTGTCTCCCTCCGAGAGACAACATTTGTCTCCCTCCGGGAGACAACATTTGTCTCCCTCCGGGAGACAACCATTGTCTCCCTCCGGGAGACCAAACTGTTTCCCTCCGGGAGACAACATTTGTCTCCCTCCGGGAGACAACCTTTGTCTCCCTCCGGGAGACAACATTTGTCTCCCTCCGGGAGACCAAACTGTCTCCCTCCGAGAGACAACATTTGTCTCCCTCCAGGAGACAACATTTGTCTCCCTCCGGGAGACAACCTTTGTCTCCCTCCGGGAGACAACATTTGTCTCCCTCCGGGAGACAACATTTGTCTCCCTCCGGGAGACAACCTTTGTCTCCCTCCGGGAGACAACATTTGTCTCCCTCCGGGAGACAACTTTTGTCTCCCTCCGGGAGACAACCTTTGTCTCCCTCCGGGAGACAACCTTTGTCTCCCTCCGAGAGACAACATTTGTCTCCCTCCGGGAGACAACATTTGTCTCCCTCCGGGAGACAACATTTGTCTCCCTCCGGGAGACAACCTTTGTCTCCCTCCGGGAGACAACATTTGTCTCCCTCCGGGAGACCAAACTGTCTCCCTCCGAGAGACAACATTTGTCTCCCTCCGGGAGACAACATTTGTCTCCCTCCGGGAGACAACCATTGTCTCCCTCCGGGAGACCAAACTGTTTCCCTCCGGGAGACAACATTTGTCTCCCTCCGGGAGACAACATTTGTCTCCCTCCGGGAGACCAAACTGTCTCCCTCCGAGAGACAACATTTGTCTCCCTCCGGGAGACAACATTTGTCTCCCTCCGGGAGACAACCATTGTCTCCCTCCGGGAGACCATACTGTCTCCCTCCGGGAGACAACATTTGTCTCCCAACGGGAGACAACATTTGTTTCCCTCCGGGAAACAACACTTGTCTCCCTCCGGGAGACAACATTTGTCTCCCTCCGGGAGACAACATTTGTCTCCCTCAAGGAGACAACATTTGTCTCCCTCCGGGAGACAACTTTTGTCTCCCTCCGGGAGACAACCTTTGTCTCCCTCCGGGAGACAACCTTTGTCTCCCTCCGGGAGACAACATTTGTCTCCCTCCGGGAGACAACATTTGTCTCCCTCCGGGAGACAACATTTGTCTCCCTCCGGGAGACAACCTTTGTCTCCCTCCGGGAGACAACATTTGTCTCCCGCCGGGAGACAACATTTGTCTCCCTCCGGGAGACAACATTTGTCTCCCGCCGGGAGACAACCTTTGTCTCCCTCCGGGAGACAACATTTGTCTCCCTCCGGGAGACAACCTTTGTCTCCCTCTGGGAGACAACATTTGTCTCCCTCCGGGAGACAACATTTGTCTCCCTCCGGGAGACAACATTTGTCTCCCGCCGGGAGACAACCTTTGTCTCCCTCCGGGAGACAACATTTGTCTCCCTCCGGGAGACAACATTTGTCACCCTCCGGGAGACAACATTTGTCTCCCTCCGGGAGACAACATTTGTCACCCTCCGGGAGACAACATTTGTCTCCCTCCGGGAGACAACATTTGTCTCCCTCCGGGAGACAACCTTTGTCTCCCTCCGGGAGACAACCTTTGTCTCCCTCCGGGAGACAACATTTGTCTCCCTCCGGGAGACGACCTTTGTCTCCCTCCGGGAGACAACATTTGTCTCCCTCCGGGAGCCGACCTTTGTCTCCCTCTGGGAGACAACATTTGTCTCCCTCCGGGAGACAACCTTTGTCTCCCTCCGGGAGACAACATTTGTCTCCCTCCGGGAGACAACATTTGTCTCCCTCCGGGAGACAACCTTTGTCTCCCTCCGGGAGACAACATTTGTCTCCCTCCGGGAGACAACTTTTGTCTCCCTCCGGGAGACAACCTTTGTCTCCCTCCGGGAGACAACCTTTGTCTCCCTCCGGGAGACAACATTTGTCTCCCTCCGGGAGACAACATTTGTCTCCCTCCGGGAGACAACATTTGTCTCCCTCCGATAGACAACCTTTGTCTCCCTCCGGGAGACAACCTTTGTCTCCCTCCGGGAGACAACCTTTGTCTCCCTCCGGGAGACAACATTTGTCTCCCTCCGGGAGACCAAACTGTCTCCCTCCGAGAGACAACATTTGTCTCCCTCCAGGAGACAACATTTGTCTCCCTCCGGGAGACAACCTTTGTCTCCCTCCGGGAGACAACATTTGTCTCCCTCCGGGAGACAACATTTGTCTCCCTCCGGGAGACAACCTTTGTCTCCCTCCGGGAGACAACATTTGTCTCCCTCCGGGAGACAACCTTTGTCTCCCTCCGGGAGACAACCTTTGTCTCCCTCCGGGAGACAACATTTGTCTCCCTCCGGGAGACCAAACTGTCTCCCTCCGAGAGACAACATTTGTCTCCCTCCGGGAGACAACATTTGTCTCCCTCCGGGAGACAACCATTGTCTCCCTCCGGGAGACCAAACTGTTTCCCTCCGGGAGACAACATTTGTCTCCCTCCGGGAGACAACCTTTGTCTCCCTCCGGGAGACAACCTTTGTCTCCCTCCGGGAGACAACATTTGTCTCCCTCCGGGAGACCAAACTGTCTCCCTCCGAGAGACAACATTTGTCTCCCTCCGGGAGACAACATTTGTCTCCCTCCGGGAGACAACCATTGTCTCCCTCCGGGAGACCATACTGTCTCCCTCCGGGAGACAACATTTGTCTCCCAACGGGAGACAACATTTGTCTCCCTCCGGGAGACAACATTTGTCTCCCTCCAGGAGACAACATTTGTCTCCCTCCGGGAGACAACCTTTGTCTCCCTCCGGGAGACAACCTTTGTCTCCCTCCGGGAGACAACATTTGTCTCCCTCCGGGAGACCAAACTGTCTCCCTCCGGGAGACAACATTTGTCTCCCTCCAGGAGACAACATTTGTCTCCCTCCGGGAGACAACCTTTGTCTCCCTCCGGGAGACAACATTTGTCTCCCTCTGGGAGACAACATTTGTCTCCCTCCGGGAGACAACCTTTGTCTCCCTCCGGGAGACAACCTTTGTCTCCCTCCGGGGGACAACATTTGTTTCCCTCCGGGAAACAACACTTGTCTCCCTCCGGGAGACAACATTTGTCTCCCTCCGGGAGACAACATTTGTCTCCCTCAAGGAGACAACATTTGTCTCCCTCCGGGAGACAACTTTTGTCTCCCTCCGGGAGACAACCTTTGTCTCCCTCCGGGAGACAACCTTTGTCTCCCTCCGGGAGACAACATTTGTCTCCCTCCGGGAGACAACATTTGTCTCCCTCCGGGAGACAACATTTGTCTCCCTCCGGGAGACAACCTTTGTCTCCCTCCGGGAGACAACATTTGTCTCCCGCCGGGAGACAACATTTGTCTCCCTCCGGGAGACAACATTTGTCTCCCGCCGGGAGACAACCTTTGTCTCCCTCCGGGAGACAACATTTGTCTCCCTCCGGGAGAAAACCTTTGTCTCCCTCTGGGAGACAACATTTGTCTCCCTCCGGGAGACAACATTTGTCTCCCTCCGGGAGACAACATTTGTCTCCCGCCGGGAGACAACCTTTGTCTCCCTCCGGGAGACAACATTTGTCTCCCTCCGGGAGACAACATTTGTCACCCTCCGGGAGACAACATTTGTCTCCCTCCGGGAGACAACATTTGTCACCCTCCGGGAGACAACATTTGTCTCCCTCCGGGAGACAACATTTGTCTCCCTCCGGGAGACAACCTTTGTCTCCCTCCGGGAGACAACCTTTGTCTCCCTCCGGGAGACAACATTTGTCTCCCTCCGGGAGACGACCTTTGTCTCCCTCCGGGAGACAACATTTGTCTCCCTCCGGGAGACGACCTTTGTCTCCCTCTGGGAGACAACATTTGTCTCCCTCCGGGAGACAACCTTTGTCTCCCTCCGGGAGACAACATTTGTCTCCCTCCGGGAGACAACATTTGTCTCCCTCCGGGAGACAACCTTTGTCTCCCTCCGGGAGACAACATTTGTCTCCCTCCGGGAGACAACTTTTGTCTCCCTCCGGGAGACAACCTTTGTCTCCCTCCGGGAGACAACCTTTGTCTCCCTCCGGGAGACAACATTTGTCTCCCTCCGGGAGACAACATTTGTCTCCCTCCGGGAGACAACATTTGTCTCCCTCCGATAGACAACCTTTGTCTCCCTCCGGGAGACAACATTTGTCTCCCGCCGGGAGACAAACTTTGTCTCCCTCCGGGAGACAACATTTGTCTCCCTCCGGGAGACAACATTTGTCACCCTCCGGGAGACAACATTTGTCTCCCTCCGGGAGACAACATTTGTCTCCCTCCGGGAGACAACCTTTGTCTCCCTCCGGGAGACAACCTTTGTCTCCCTCCGGGAGACAACATTTGTCTCCCTCCGGGAGACAACCATTGTCTCCCTCCGGGAGACCATACTGTCTCCCGCCGGGAGACAACATTTGTCTCCCTCCGGGAGACAACATTTGTCTCCCTCCGAGAGACAACATTTGTCTCCCTCCGGGAGACAACATTTGTCTCCCTCCGGGAGACAACCATTGTCTCCCTCCGGGAGACCAAACTGTCTCCCTCCGAGAGACAACATTTGTCTCCCTCCGGGAGACAACATTTGTCTCCCTCCGGGAGACAACATTTGTCTCCCTCCAGGAGACAACATTTGTCTCCCTCCGGGAGACAACCTTTGTCTCCCTCCGGGAGACAACATTTGTCTCCCTCCGGGAGACAACATTTGTCTCCCTCCGGGAGACAACCTTTGTCTCCCTCCGGGAGACAACATTTGTCTCCCTCCGGGAGACAACATTTGTCACCCTCCGGGAGACAACATTTGTCTCCCTCCGGGAGACAACATTTGTCTCCCTCCGGGAGACAAAACTGTCTCCCTCCGAGAGACAACATTTGTCTCCCTCCGGGAGACAACATTTGTCTCCCTCCGGGAGACAACCATTGTCTCCCTACGGGAGACCAAACTGTCTCCCTCCGAGAGACAACATTTGTCTCCCTCCGGGAGACAACATTTGTCTCCCTCCGGGAGACAACATTTGTCTCCCTCCAGGAGACAACATTTGTCTCCCTCCGGGAGACAACCTTTGTCTCCCTCCGGGAGACAACATTTGTCTCCCTCCGGGAGACAACATTTGTCTCCCTCCGGGAGACAACCTTTGTCTCCCTCCGGGAGACAACCTTTGTCTCCCTCCGGGAGACAACATTTGTCTCCCTCCGGGAGACAACATTTGTCTCCCTCCGGGAGACAACCTTTGTCTCCCTTCGGGAGACCACCTTTGTCTCCCTCCGGGAGACAACATTTTTCTCCCTCCGGGAGACGACCTTTGTCTCCCTCCGGGAGACAACATTTGTCTCCCTCCGGGAGACAACATTTGTCTCCCTCTGGGAGACAACATTTGTCTCCCTCCGGGAGACAACATTTGTCTCCCTCCGGGAGACAACATTTGTCTCCCTCCGGGAGACAACATTTGTCTCCCTCCGGGAGACAACATTTGTCTCCCTCCGGGAGACAACCTTTGTCTCCCTCCGGGAGACCAAACTGTCTCCCTCCGAGAGACAACATTTGTCTCCCTCAGGGAGACAACATTTGTCTCCCTCCGGGAGACAACCATTGTCTCCCTCCGGGAGACCAAACTGTCTCCCTCCGAGAGACAACATTTGTCTCCCTCCGAGAGACAACATTTGTCTCCCTCCGGGAGACAACATTTGTCTCCCTCCGGGAGACAACATTTGTCTCCCTCCAGGAGACAACATTTGTCTCCCTCCGGGAGACAACCTTTGTCTCCCTCCGGGAGAAAACATTTGTCTCCCTCCGGGAGACAACATTTGTCTCCCTCCGGGAGACAACCTTTGTCTCCCTCCGGGAGACAACATTTGTCTCCCTCCGGGAGACAACTTTTGTCTCCCTCCGGGAGACAACCTTTGTCTCCCTCCGGGAGACAACATTTGTCTCCCTCCGGGAGACAACATTTGTCTCCCTCCGGGAGACAACCTTTGTCTCCCTCCGGGAGACAACCTTTGTCTCCCTCCGGGAGACAACATTTGTCTCCCTCCGGGAGACAACATTTGTCTCCCTCCGGGAGACAACCTTTGTCTCCCTTCGGGAGACCACCTTTGTCTCCCTCCGGGAGACAACATTTTTCTCCCTCCGGGAGACGACCTTTGTCTCCCTCCGGGAGACAACATTTGTCTCCCTCCGGGAGACAACATTTGTCTCCCTCTGGGAGACAACATTTGTCTCCCTCCGGGAGACAACATTTGTCTCCCTCCGGGAGACAACATTTGTCTCCCTCCGGGAGACAACATTTGTCTCCCTCCGGGAGACAACATTTGTCTCCCTCCGGGAGACAACCTTTGTCTCCCTCCGGGAGACCAAACTGTCTCCCTCCGAGAGACAACATTTGTCTCCCTCAGGGAGACAACATTTGTCTCCCTCCGGGAGACAACCATTGTCTCCCTCCGGGAGACCAAACTGTCTCCCTCCGAGAGACAACATTTGTCTCCCTCCGAGAGACAACATTTGTCTCCCTCCGGGAGACAACATTTGTCTCCCTCCGGGAGACAACATTTGTCTCCCTCCAGGAGACAACATTTGTCTCCCTCCGGGAGACAACCTTTGTCTCCCTCCGGGAGAAAACATTTGTCTCCCTCCGGGAGACAACATTTGTCTCCCTCCGGGAGACAACCTTTGTCTCCCTCCGGGAGACAACATTTGTCTCCCTCCGGGAGACAACTTTTGTCTCCCTCCGGGAGACAACCTTTGTCTCCCTCCGGGAGACAACCTTTGTCTCCCTCCGGGAGACAACATTTGTCTCCCTCCGGGAGACAACATTTGTCTCCCTCCGGGAGACAACATTTGTCTCCCTCCGGGAGACAACCTTTGTCTCCCTCCGGGAGACAACATTTGTCTCCCGCCGGGAGACAACCTTTGTCTCCCTCCGGGAGACAACATTTGTCTCCCTCCGGGAGACAACATTTGTCACCCTCCGGGAGACAACATTTGTCTCCCTCCGGGAGACAACCTTTGTCTCCCTCCGGGAGACAACCTTTGTCTCCCTCCGGGAGACAATATTTGTCTCCCTCCGGGAGACAACATTTGTCTCCCTCCGGGAGACAACATTTGTCTCCCTCCGGGAGACAACCTTTGTCTCCCTACGGGAGACAACATTTGTCTCCCTCCGGGAGACAACATTTGTCTCCCTCCGGGAGACAACATTTGTCTCCCTCCAGGAGACAACATTTGTCTCCCTCCGGGAGACAACCTTTGTCTCCCTCCGGGAGACAACATTTGTCTCCCTCCGGGAGACCAAACTGTCTCCCTCCGAGAGACAACATTTGTCTCCCTCAGGGAGACAACATTTGTCTCCCTCCGGGAGACAACCATTGTCTCCCTCCGGGAGACCAAACTGTCTCCCTCCGAGAGACAACATTTGTCTCCCTCCGGGAGACAACATTTGTCTCCCTCCGGGAGACAACATTTGTCTCCCTCCAGGAGACAACATTTGTCTCCCTCCGGGAGACAACCTTTGTCTCCCTCCGGGAGACAACATTTGTCTCCCTCCAGGAGACAACATTTGTCTCACTCCGGGAGACCAAACTGTCTCCCTTCGAGAGACAACATTTGTCTCCCTCCGGGAGACAACATTTGTCTCCCTCCGGGAGACAACATTTGTCTCCCTCCGGGAGACAACATTTGTCTCCCTCCGGGAGACAACATTTGTCTCCCTCCAGGAGACAACATTTGTCTCCCTCCGGGAGACAACCTTTGTCTCCCTCCGGGAGACAACATTTGTCTCCCTCCGGGAGACAACCTTTGTCTCCCTCCGGGAGACAACATTTGTCTCCCTCCGGGAGACAACCTTTGTCTCCCTCCGGGAGACAACATTTGTCTCCCTCCGGGAGACAACATTTGTCTCCCTCCGAGAGACAACATTTGTCTCCCTCCGGGAGACAACCTTTGTCTCCCTCCGGGAGACAACATTTGTCTCCCTCCGGGAGACAACCTTTGTCTCCCTCCGGGAGACAACCTTTGTCTCCCTCCGGGAACCAACCTTTGTCTCCCTCCAGGAGACAACATTTGTCTCCCTCCGGGAGACAACATTTGTCTCCCTCCGGGAGACAACCTTTGTCTCCCTCCTGGAGACAACATTTGTCTTCCTCCGGGAGACAACCTTTGTCTCCCTCCGGGAGACAACATTTGTCTTCCTCCGGGAGACAACATTTGTCTCCCTCCGGGAGACAACCTTTGTCTCCCTCCGGGAGACAACCTTTGTCTCCCTCCGGGAGACAACATTTGTCTCCCTCCGGGAGACAACCTTTGTCTCCCTCCGGGAGACAACATTTGTCTCCCTCCGGGAGACAACATTTGTCTCCCTCCGGGAGACAACCTTTGTCTCCCTCCGGGAGACAACATTTGTCTCCCTCCGAGAGACAACATTTGTCTCCCTCCGGGAGACAACATTCGTCTCCCTCCGGGAGACAACATTTGTCTCCCTCCGAGAGACAACATTTGTCTCCCTCCGGGAGACAACATTTGTCTCCCTCCTGGAGACAACATTTGTCTCCCTCCGAGAGACAACATTTGTCTCCCTCCGGGAGACAACATTTGTCTCCCTCCGGGAGACAACATTTGTCTCCCTCCGGGAGACAACCTTTGTCTCCCTCCGAGAGACAACATTTGTCTCCCTCCGGGAGACAACCTTTGTCTCCCTCCGGGAGACAACATTTGTCTCCCTCCGGGAGACAACCTTTGTCTCCCTCCGGGAGACAACATTTGTCTCCCTCCGGGAGACAACATTTGTCTCCCTCCGAGAGACAACATTTGTCTCCCTCCGGGAGACAACCTTTGTCTCCCTCCGGGAGACAACATTTGTCTCCCTCCGGGAGACAACCTTTGTCTCCCTCCGGGAGACAACCTTTGTCTCCCTCCGGGAACCAACCTTTGTCTCCCTCCAGGAGACAACATTTGTCTCCCTCCGGGAGACAACATTTGTCTCCCTCCGGGAGACAACCTTTGTCTCCCTCCTGGAGACAACATTTGTCTTCCTCCGGGAGACAACCTTTGTCTCCCTCCGGGAGACAACATTTGTCTTCCTCCGGGAGACAACATTTGTCTCCCTCCGGGAGACAACCTTTGTCTCCCTCCGGGAGACAACCTTTGTCTCCCTCCGGGAGACAACATTTGTCTCCCTCCGGGAGACAACCTTTGTCTCCCTCCGGGAGACAACATTTGTCTCCCTCCGGGAGACAACATTTGTCTCCCTCCGGGAGACAACCTTTGTCTCCCTCCGGGAGACAACCTTTGTCTCCCTCCGGGAGACAACCTTTGTCTCCCTCCGGGAGACAACCTTTGTCTCCCTCCGGGAGACAACATTTGTCTCCCTCCGGGAGACAACCTTTGTCTCCCTCCGGGAGACAACATTTGTCTCCCTCCGAGAGACAACATTTGTCTCCCTCCGGGAGACAACATTTGTCTCCCTCCGAGAGACAACATTTGTCTCCCTCCGGGAGACAACATTCGTCTCCCTCCGGGAGACAACATTTGTCTCCCTCCGAGAGACAACATTTGTCTCCCTCCGGGAGACAACATTTGTCTCCCTCCGGGAGACAACATTTGTCTCCCTCCGAGAGACAACATTTGTCTCCCTCCGGGAGACAACATTTGTCTCCCTCCGGGAGACAACATTTGTCTCCCTCCGGGAGACAACATTTGTCTCCCTCCGGGAGACAACCTTTGTCTCCCTCCGAGAGACAACATTTGTCTCCCTCCGGGAGACAACCTTTGTCTCCCTCCGGGAGACAACCTTTGTCTCCCTCCGGGAGACAACATTTGTCTCCCTCCGGGAGACAACCTTTGTCTCCCTCCGGGAGACAACATTTGTCTCCCTCCGGGAGACAACCTTTGTCTCCCTCCGGGAGACAACCTTTGTCTCCCTCCGGGAGACAACATTTGTCTCCCTCCGGGAGACAACCTTTGTCTCCCTCCGGGAGACAACATTTGTCTCCCTCCGGGAGACAACATTTGTCTCCCTCCGGGAGACAACCTTTGTCTCCCTCCGGGAGACAACCTTTGTCTCCCTCCGGGAGACAACATTTGTCTCCCTCCGGGAGACAACCTTTGTCTCCCTCCGGGAGACAACATTTTTCTCCCTCCGTGAGACAAGCTGTCTCCTTCCGAGAGACAACATTTGTTTCCCTCCGGGAGACAACATTTGTCTCCCTCCGGGAGACAACATTTGTCTCCCTCTGGGAGACAACCTTTGTCTCCCTCCGGGAGACAACATTTGTCTCCCTCCGGGAGACAACATCTGTCTCCCTCCGGGAGACCAAACTGTCTCCCTCCGAGAGACAACATCTGTCTCCCTCCAAGAGACAACATTTGTCTCCCTCCGGCAGACAACATTTGTCTCCCTCCGAGAGACAACATTTGTCTCCCTCCGGGAGACAACCTTTGTCTCCCTCCGGGAGACAACATTTGTCTCCCTCCGGGAGACAACAATTGTCTCCCTCCGGGAGACCAAACTGTCTCCCTCCGGGAGACAACATTTGTCTCCCTCCGGGAGACAACATTTGTCTCCCTCCGGGAGACAACATTTGTCTCCCTCCAGGAGACAACATTTGTCTCCCTCCGGGAGACAACCTTTGTCTCCCTCCGGGAGACAACATTTGTCTCCCTCCGGGAGACAACATTTGTCTCCCTCCGGGAGACAACCTTTGTCTCCCTCCGGGAGACAACATTTGTCTCTGTCCGGGAGACAACCTTTGTCTCCCTCCGGGAGACAACCTTTGTCTCCCTCCGGGAGACAACATTTGTCTCCCTCCGGAAGACAACCTTTGTCTCCCTCCGGGAGACAACATTTGTCTCCCTCCGGGAGACAACATTTGTCTCCCTCCGAGAGACAACATTTGTCTCCCTCCAGGAGAGAACATTTGTCTCCCTCCGGGAGACAACCTTTGTCTCCCTCCGGGAGACAACATTTGTCTCCCTCCGGGAGACAACATTTGTCTCCCTCCGAGAGACAACATTTGTCTCCCTCCGGGAGACAACCTTTGTCTCCCTCCGGGAGACAACATTTGTCTCCCTCCGGGAGACAACCTTTGTCTCCCTCCGGGAGACAACCTTTGTCTCCCTCCGGGAACCAACCTTTGTCTCCCTCCAGGAGACAACATTTGTCTCCCTCCGGGAGACAACATTTGTCTCCCTCCGGGAGACAACCTTTGTCTCCCTCCTGGAGACAACATTTGTCTTCCTCCGGGAGACAACCTTTGTCTCCCTCCGGGAGACAACATTTGTCTTCCTCCGGGAGACAACATTTGTCTCCCTCCGGGAGACAACCTTTGTCTCCCTCCGGGAGACAACCTTTGTCTCCCTCCGGGAGACAACATTTGTCTCCCTCCGGGAGACAACCTTTGTCTCCCTCCGGGAGACAACATTTGTCTCCCTCCGGGAGACAACATTTGTCTCCCTCCGGGAGACAACCTTTGTCTCCCTCCGGGAGACAACCTTTGTCTCCCTCCGGGAGACAACCTTTGTCTCCCTCCGGAAGACAACCTTTGTCTCCCTCCGGGAGACAACATTTGTCTCCCTCCGGGAGACAACCTTTGTCTCCCTCCGGGAGACAACATTTGTCTCCCTCCGAGAGACAACATTTGTCTCCCTCCGGGAGACAACATTTGTCTCCCTCCGAGAGACAACATTTGTCTCCCTCCGGGAGACAACATTCGTCTCCCTCCGGGAGACAACATTTGTCTCCCTCCGGGAGACAACATTTGTCTCCCTCCGGGAGACAACATTTCTCTCCCTCCAGGAGACAACATTTGTCTCCCTCCGGGAGACAACCTTTGTCTCCCTCCGGGAGACAACATTTGTCTCCCTCCGGGAGACAACATTTGTGTTAAATCACTCGTTGCTGTGTGACTTAACTAAAGTGCGTGAGTAAATACGACTAAGAAACTAGAATAATAATATTGTGAAAAGAGGACAAACTTACGACCTTCAAAGACAGGACTCTGGATTGAAGACACAGACTTTGGCGGCAGCTTCACTTTTCCACTTCACCGTTTTTCATACACCAGACGCTATAACGGCAAACCTACCTATGTTAACTAATACAAAGCAAATCCTAGAGTCTTTCTCGGCTTCGACTCCGACAACTAACGGCTTTAACGACTTTAACGGCTTTGGAGACGTTAACGGCTAACGACAACTTTACGACTTGTTCTTCGACTTTTAACGGCAATTTTCGACTGTTACGACTCTTCGACTTTTCGACTCTTCAACTCAACTTTGATTTGAACTCCACTCAACTCAACTCTTCGCGAAGCCACCAACCTAATTTTGTATGAAACTTGAACAAAGCAAAACCTAATAAGGATAAAAATTTACATTAACCAATCAAAAGTTTGTCCCAAAAATATCGTCCAATCATAGTTCGCATTGCATCACTTTGTGCCACGTAAACAGTTCTTGCATCATCTTCGCAGGAAGTTCTGCAATGTTCGGTGACAAAACTGCAACGTAATGTTTAATCAAATGTTCCAGAATATTCAGCGAAAATAGTCAGCAAAATTGTTAATTGAACGTAATGTTTATCAAGTGGGAGGCCCTGTATCACAACATGGCACCCCCCTTTAAGACAAGCCTCCTGGCTTGATCCAGCGACTAGTCTTTATCTCGTGCGGCTGAAAACGATCTTCAGGGCGAGTGATCATAGGTTCATTGAACGGTTTTTCGATGTTTTGTTCTTGTTCTTGCGGCTGCTCATCAGTCAATTGCTCATTCTGTTCTAGGAAACTCTCTTCTGGGAGATCCACATCGTTCAAGTGCAAGTCGTCGATTTCCGAGGCTGGCGGAACGATTGGGCGATCGGTTGCATCATAACACGGCTTGAGGCGGTTGGCGTGAACCGGAACAGAAACGGGTCTATTGTCAAGCGTTCGCAACTTAAAGTGCACCGGCGACAACTTCGACACAATGCGGTAAGGGCCGTGATAATGATGAGTCAGTTTCTTCGACAATCCCTTTCGTGTCTTGGGCGTATAGACCCATACTTTCGCTCCAATATCGTACGGTGCTTCTGCACTTCGCTGATCGTAATGACTTTTCATTCTTTGTTGGGCTAGCTCTGTGTTAGACTTGATGATTTGCTCTGCTTCTTCCAAGTTTCTTACGATGCGAGCACGTAGCTCCCAAACAGATGATGACAGATTGTCGTCTGGTAACAGTAACGCGGTGTCAATCGGTAGGCGTGGTTCTCTACCATAAAGCAAATAAAATGGCGATTCTCCCGTGGTTGCACTGGGCGAGACACGATAAGCAAAGAGAATCATCGGCAAATGTCTGTCCCAGTCTTTCTGATGAGTGCTGACGTACATTGACAAGCCTTCCGCCAGGGTACCATTGAAACGCTCTACCAGTCCGTCCGTCTGAGGATGATAGGCCGTAGTATGTGTTCGACGTATGTTCATAATCTTGCTGACTTCTTTAACGATGGAGGCGAGGAAGTTCGGGCCACGATCCGACAGTAATGTTCGTGGTGCGCCATGACGCGCGACGATCTCATTGACGATTAATTCAGCAAGTCTTGGTGCTTCTACGGAAGGCAAAGCAAAGGCTTCAGGCCATCTCGTATAATAGTCCGAGAAGACTATGATGTAACGATTTCCGTCGTGAGAAACCGGA
Source organism: Aurelia sp. 4 Dawson et al 2005 (assembly GCA_964019985.1). NCBI lineage: Eukaryota > Metazoa > Cnidaria > Scyphozoa > Semaeostomeae > Ulmaridae > Aurelia > Aurelia sp. 4 Dawson et al 2005. The sequence continues at coordinate 1,000,569 of OZ026509.1, read as the reverse complement.
AACGGACCAAGAATGTCCATTGCAACGCGATCGAATGCTCCATCTACTGGTATGGGAAGTAGCGGTGCCTTGTGCTTTCCACGTGGGATCTTCTTCATCGCGCAGTCAATGCATGATTTGCACCAATGTTCGATGTCCTTGTACATTCCATTCCAGTAGTATCGGCTGCGCACTTTTTCATACGTTTTAAAGATTCCTAGATGTCCAGCAGTGGGGTCATCATGACATGCTACCAAGATTTCGTGTCGTAACGATGCAGGAATGACGACTTGGCTCACTAATGACTTAACGTGCCGTTTCCCTGGGGTCCATAAATGAAAAAGAATCCCGTCTTCGTTAAGATAAAATGAATCAATCGACAAAAGAATAGAGCGGGCATGGCTGTCTTCAATGGGAAGTGTGGCGGATTCAAGGTAGGCGATGATTGCGTACAGTTCAGGATCTTGGCGTTGTAAGGTAGAGAGGGTGGACGGCTGTGGACAAGGAGGATCAAGGGCGGCGACTGGATAAGCAGCATCAGACGAACTCTTGCTTGAGGAATCTGCGGCAGCGGCGTACGGGCGTCGAGACAGGGCATCAGCATTACCGTTAGAAGCTCCTGAACGGTGAATGATGTCGAAATCGTGTTGCTGGAGACGTAAGGCCCATCGGGCAAGTCGGCCGGTAGGATCCTTCACTCGCATAAGCCATGATAAACTCCCATGATCGGTATGTACAAAAAACTTTTGACCTGTCAGGTACGGCTGATACTTCTTAATACCCTCGACGACTGCCAAGGCTTCACGTTCCGTAGTACTGTAGCGTGTCTCTGCACTATTTAACTCTCGACCTCCATAAGCAATCACTACTTCTTTGCCATCGATAACCTGTCCTAAAACATAGCCGATAGCTGATTGGCTGGCGTCTGTGTAGAGGTGAAATGGCTGGTGAAAATCGGGATAGGCCAGTATGGGTGGTGAACATAAACGGCGTTTTAGTTCGACGAATGCTTCTTCACATTCAGGCGTCCACACAAAAGAGACGTCCTTACGAGTTAAACGATTCAACGGCGAAGCGATCGAGGCAAACTTTTCGACGAAACGGCGATAATAATTGCACAGCCCAAGGAAGCTGCGAACTTCTTTAACGGACTTTGGTACAGGAAATGAATCAACTGCTGCTAGCTTGGCGGGATCCGGCAATACTCCTTTTGAAGATACAATAAAGCCAAGGTAATTGACTGAGGCTTGAGCGAAATGACACTTTGCTGGTTTTAACTTCAAGTTTGCTTGACGGAATCGATCAAACACAAGACGCAAACGATGTATGTGTTCCTCAAATGTGGACGAGAATACGATGACGTCATCGATGTACACTAAACAAATCTTCCATTCCAAACCAAGCAATACACGTGACATGAGACGTTGAAACTGCGGAGGCGCATTTGTCAAACCGAAGCTAAGTACATGGAAGTGATACAAGCCAGCATGGGAGATAAAGGCAGTTTTCTCCTTTGAGTTTGGGTGCATGGCCACTTGGTGATACCCAGACTGCATATCGAGGGTAGTGAAATACTTAGCTCCGCGTAAAGAATCTATTGCATCGTCTATTCTGGGCAGTGGAAAACTGTCCTTTCTTGTGACTGCATTCAGTTTACGATAATCGACGCAAAATCTACTTGTTCCATCCTTTTTCTTTACCAGTACAACAGGTGAACTCCATGGGCTTGCGGACTCCTCAATGATGTTTTGTTCTAACATGTCAGAAATGTGCCTTTCGATGTCTGACTTTTGAGATTGGGAGACTCTGTAAGGGGCTTGTTTAATTGGCTGTGCTGTCCCTGTGTCTATTTCATGTCTAACAATGGACGTATGGCCTAAATCAAGACTGGAAGAAGCAAATATGTCTGAATACTCCTCCAGAAGGGCTTTTAACTGAGTATTCTCATCTGTTGAAAGGGCAGGGCTAGGCAGACTTCGAAAATTGAGAGAATCATTGTTCTGGTCAGTGCCGAGCTTCTTTCGCGTAGCAGGAGAAGAACCAAGAGCAGAGATGGACGGATGTTTTGGGTTGTTTTGGAGTGGATGAATCTCATCAGCCGGCGATGTTTCACTGAATTTACCAATGGTTGTGCCTCTGTGGAGGAGCACCGGATCATCAAGTGGATTACACATACGAAAGGTCACCATGCCATCATTGTTAGGTTTAGACAGCGAAGGGGCACCCAAAAGATGGTATCGATCAGAAAGTTTAGGAACTGCTTCAATGAGACCGATAACAGGTTCAGATGGAAAAGACGTCAAAAAAGCTGGAATGACAACTTCACTATGTCCCTCAATAACAAATGTTTTGGCCGCTCGAACATCCGAAACAATTGGAGGAGAATCTCCCACTGCAAAGAAAACCGTATTCTGCTCCGAAAAGGTCACTTTATGTCCTCTGACGTCGATTATTGCATTAAATTTGTGCAAAAAGTCTCTCCCAAGCACGACGTTATAAGAAAGGTTAGGGACAACAACAGCATCACATACATAGTCAAGGTTTCCAATGGTGACAGAAAATGAAACAGCACCAGTGACGGCTACAGTGTTTCCGTTTGCAGTTTTTATACTTTCGAATTGTTGGTTTTGTGTCATTGAATACTTTGTCCTTAAAACTTCGTTGAAAAATTTATCACTGATTACTGTCACGGCTGCTCCCGTGTCTACGAGCAGTTTAACATGCTGTTGGAGGATAGTTCCCCATATCAAAACATTGGTAAGGTTGGCTAATGAACTGAATGTCTCGGCATTTACAGCTGGACTAATGTGGCCTTTTAAATCTCCCGATGTTAAAATGTTATCATTTTCACACCCAGATCCTTTTTCACCTAAATTGGTTTTGCTGCCAGCGTGTTCGACTGCTGGGCCTATTTGAGGCAATTCAGATTGTCCTTCAACTTTTGGGTGAGGTCTAGAGCTCAAGACATTAGAAACGGGAGTTTGTTTATTTTCAATGAAATTTTCCCGTCTTTGTTTCGCCCACTGTCCAAATTCAAGACTTCTCTGCTTTGCTTGGTCAAAACTGGTGGGACTTCGAAAAGGTTGATTTACTGACTCTTGGGCCCCCACTGTCCCCATTGTGAAGGCCCCATCCCGTTTAAATTTTGTTGATTAGGGCTGAAACTCGAGGGCGATTGAACAGAACCAGCATAACCCTTTTGCTGGGGCTGTTGTTGGGCAAAAGGATTGAAGAAACCTCCCTGAGAATCCACTTGTTGCTGTTGCTGTTGGGGTTGGCGAAACCAGCAATAACGGGCAACATGGCCTACTCTGTTACACTCATTGCAAATGGGCTGGCCGTCCGTTGTTCGCAAATTGCGGCCACGTGCACCTCCTCTTCCTCCTTGGTCCTGCCGGGGCATCCCCCTTACATTTTGATTCCTGTTGTTTGCCCTGAACCCAGTTTGAATGGCTGCAATTATCTCATTCTTGAAATCCTGCATCTCAGAAGATCGGTTTGGCATGCTTGAGGAATCTGCTTGAAATTCAGAAGTGGAGGATGAAAAAGGATTAGTTTTACTTTCATGGCCAAAATTCAAGGCATGCACTGGCTCGGAGGCCTTTTTCTTAGAAGCAAGGGAGAAGAGCAGGTTGACTTGTCCTTCCAATTCCTGTATTCGCTGATTTTGAGCGAAATTTGTGGAAGCAGCAGCGGCCAACGAATTACCAGGTGAGCTTTTTGTCACCGAATCTCGCAAACGGGCCAAGTTTTCGGCCTCTGCGAACGTTTTGGGCTGATTTAAGACGACGTGTGTTTTTAGGTCTTCAGAGAGGCCATTTATAAAAATATTCATCATATCCTTGTCGGACAGGGAAAGGCGTTGACATTTCTTTATGATGTCTTCGGTGTAGATGGACAGTGGCTCTGTTAGGCCCTGTTTTCGAGCATAGAGTTCTTGCCGAAAGATGAACTCCAAATTTTGGGCACCAAATCGATCTTTTAGTGCGTCGATTAAATTTGTCAAATTGCCAGTAGTTTCCTCGCCCAAGGTGTGATACCAGGCGAGAGCAGAACCCTCCAAAAGCAAAGCTATAGCTCCTAACTTTTTTGCGTTCGACCAGTTATAGAATTTCGCAAATCTCTCAAACTTTGAAAGCCACTCGTTCACGTCTTCGTTTGGAAAACCGTTAAAAGGGCGCTGCTTGAATAGGTTTGCTTGAGAATTGCCTTCCAAGGCAGCTTGCATTGCAGTCATTTGATTTTGTAATTCGTTTACCGCCGCCTGTGGATCTACGTCCGCGGCGGGATTCTCAGCTTCTCCTATCACTGGGGGTGGCATTGTCAAATATCGTCAACAACAAAATTGCAAGGCAGACAATCAAATATCGAATTTTAAAGTTCCACAATGAGGAGTTTCTTACAATAAGGATTTCACAGTGATGGTGCAATCCCCAAATCAGTTATGACAGTTAATAAGAGATTTCTTCAATTCGTCAATACACTCCAACAGTAACACACACAACAAGGTTCCTTCTACGGTTCGTTCGGTAGTTTATCACGCAAAAAAAAAAACAAAGTTTCGTTCCTTATCCAACAGCTTTCCTCACACGGGGCACCAGTTGTTAAATCACTCGTTGCTGTGTGACTTAACTAAAGTGCGTGAGTAAATACGACTAAGAAACTAGAATAATAATATTGTGAAAAGAGGACAAACTTACGACCTTCAAAGACAGGACTCTGGATTGAAGACACAGACTTTGGCGGCAGCTTCACTTTTCCACTTCACCGTTTTTCATACACCAGACGCTATAACGGCAAACCTACCTATGTTAACTAATACAAAGCAAATCCTAGAGTCTTTCTCGGCTTCGACTCCGACAACTAACGGCTTTAACGACTTTAACGGCTTTGGAGACGTTAACGGCTAACGACAACTTTACGACTTGTTCTTCGACTTTTAACGGCAATTTTCGACTGTTACGACTCTTCGACTTTTCGACTCTTCAACTCAACTTTGATTTGAACTCCACTCAACTCAACTCTTCGCGAAGCCACCAACCTAATTTTGTATGAAACTTGAACAAAGCAAAACCTAATAAGGATAAAAATTTACATTAACCAATCAAAAGTTTGTCCCAAAAATATCGTCCAATCATAGTTCGCATTGCATCACTTTGTGCCACGTAAACAGTTCTTGCATCATCTTCGCAGGAAGTTCTGCAATGTTCGGTGACAAAACTGCAACGTAATGTTTAATCAAATGTTCCAGAATATTCAGCGAAAATAGTCAGCAAAATTGTTAATTGAACGTAATGTTTATCAAGTGGGAGGCCCTGTATCACAACATTTGTCTCCCTCCGGGAGACAACCTTTGTCTCCCTCCGGGAGACAACATTTGTCTCTGTCCGGGAGACAACCTTTGTCTCCCTCCGGGAGACAACCTTTGTCTCCCTCCGGGAGACAACATTTGTCTCCCTCCGGAAGACAACCTTTGTCTCCCTCCGGGAGACAACATTTGTCTCCCTCCGGGAGACAACATTTGTCTCCCTCCGAGAGACAACATTTGTCTCCCTCCAGGAGAGAACATTTGTCTCCCTCCGGGAGACAACCTTTGTCTCCCTCCGGGAGACAACATTTGTCTCCCTCCGGGAGACAACATTTGTCTCCCTCCGAGAGACAACATTTGTCTCCCTCCGGGAGACAACCTTTGTCTCCCTCCGGGAGACAACATTTGTCTCCCTCCGGGAGACAACCTTTGTCTCCCTCCGGGAGACAACCTTTGTCTCCCTCCGGGAACCAACCTTTGTCTCCCTCCAGGAGACAACATTTGTCTCCCTCCGGGAGACAACATTTGTCTCCCTCCGGGAGACAACCTTTGTCTCCCTCCTGGAGACAACATTTGTCTTCCTCCGGGAGACAACCTTTGTCTCCCTCCGGGAGACAACATTTGTCTTCCTCCGGGAGACAACATTTGTCTCCCTCCGGGAGACAACCTTTGTCTCCCTCCGGGAGACAACCTTTGTCTCCCTCCGGGAGACAACATTTGTCTCCCTCCGGGAGACAACCTTTGTCTCCCTCCGGGAGACAACATTTGTCTCCCTCCGGGAGACAACATTTGTCTCCCTCCGGGAGACAACCTTTGTCTCCCTCCGGGAGACAACCTTTGTCTCCCTCCGGGAGACAACCTTTGTCTCCCTCCGGAAGACAACCTTTGTCTCCCTCCGGGAGACAACATTTGTCTCCCTCCGGGAGACAACCTTTGTCTCCCTCCGGGAGACAACATTTGTCTCCCTCCGAGAGACAACATTTGTCTCCCTCCGGGAGACAACATTTGTCTCCCTCCGAGAGACAACATTTGTCTCCCTCCGGGAGACAACATTCGTCTCCCTCCGGGAGACAACATTTGTCTCCCTCCGAGAGACAACATTTGTCTCCCTCCGGGAGACAACATTTGTCTCCCTCCGGGAGACAACATTTGTCTCCCTCCGAGAGACAACATTTGTCTCCCTCCGGGAGACAACATTTGTCTCCCTCCGGGAGACAACATTTGTCTCCCTCCGGGAGACAACATTTGTCTCCCTCCGGGAGACAACCTTTGTCTCCCTCCGAGAGACAACATTTGTCTCCCTCCGGGAGACAACCTTTGTCTCCCTCCGGGAGACAACATTTGTCTCCCTCCGGGAGACAACCTTTGTCTCCCTCCGGGAGACAACATTTGTCTCCCTCCGGGAGACAACATTTGTCTCCCTCCGGGAGACAACCTTTGTCTCCCTCCGGGAGACAACCTTTGTCTCCCTCCGGGAGACAACATTTGTCTCCCTCCGGGAGACCAAACTGTCTCCCTCCGGGAGACAACATTTGTCTCCCTCCGGGAGACAACCTTTGTCTCCCTCCGGGAGACAACATTTGTCTCCCTCCGGGAGACAACATTTGTCTCCCTCCGGGAGACAACCTTTGTCTCCCTCCGGGAGACAACCTTTGTCTCCCTCCGGGAGACAACCTTTGTCTCCCTCCGGAAGACAACCTTTGTCTCCCTCCGGGAGACAACATTTGTCTCCCTCCGGGAGACAACATTTGTCTCCCTCCGGGAGACAACATTTGTCTCCCTCCGGGAGACAACCTTTGTCTCCCTCCGGGAGACAACCTTTGTCTCCCTCCGGGAGACAACCTTTGTCTCCCTCCGGAAGACAACCTTTGTCTCCCTCCGGGAGACAACATTTGTCTCCCACCGGGAGACAACCTTTGTCTCCCTCCGGGAGACAACATTTGTCTCCCTCCGAGAGACAACATTTGTCTCCCTCCGGGAGACAACATTTGTCTCCCTCCGGGAGACAACATTCGTCTCCCTCCGGGAGACAACATTTGTCTCCCTCCGAGAGACAACATTTGTCTCCCTCCGGGAGACAACATTTGTCTCCCTCCGGGAGACAACATTTGTCTCCCTCCGAGAGACAACATTTGTCTCCCTCCGAGAGACAACATTTGTCTCCCTCCGGGAGACAACATTTGTCTCCCTCCGGGAGACAACCTTTGTCTCCCTCCGAGAGACAACATTTGTCTCCCTCCGGGAGACAACCTTTGTCTCCCTCCGGGAGACAACCTTTGTCTCCCTCCGGGAGACAACATTTGTCTCCCTCCGGGAGACAACCTTTGTCTCCCTCCGGGAGACAACATTTGTCTCCCTCCGGGAGACAACATTTGTCTCCCTCCGGGAGACAACCTTTGTCTCCCTCCGGGATACAACCTTTGTCTCCCTCCGGGAGACAACATTTGTCTCCCTCCGGGAGACAACATTTGTCTCCCTCCGGGAGACAACCTTTGTCTCCCTCCGGGAGACCAAACTGTCTCCCTCCGAGAGACAACATTTGTCTCCCTCCGGGAGACAACATTTGTCTCCCTCCGGGAGACAACATTTGTCTCCCTCCGGGAGACAACCATTGTCTCCCTCCGGGAGACCATACTGTCTCCCTCCAGGAGACAACATTTGTCTCCCTCCGTGAGACAACATTTGTCTCCCTCCGGGAGACAACATTTGTCTCCCTCCGGGAGAAAACATTTGTCTCCCTCCAGGAGACAACATTTGTCTCCCTCCGTGAGACAACCTTTGTCTCCCTCCGGGAGACAACATTTGTCTCCCTCCGGGAGACAACATTTGTCTCCCTCCGGGAGACAACCTTTGTCTCCCTCCGGGAGACAACATTTGTCTCCCTCCGGGAGACAACCTTTGTCTCCCTCCGGGAGACAACATTTTTCTCCCTCCGTGAGACAAGCTGTCTCCTTCCGAGAGACAACATTTGTTTCCCTCCGGCAGACAACATTTGTCTCCCTCCGGGAGACAACATTTGTCTCCCTCCGGGAGACAACATTTGTCTCCCTCTGGGAGACAACCTTTGTCTCCCTCCGGGAGACAACCTTTGTCTCCCTCCGGGAGACAACCTTTGTCTCCCTCCGGGAGACAACATTTGTCTCCCTCCGGGAGACAACATCTGTCTCCCTCCGGGAGACCAAACTGTCTCCCTCCGAGAGACAACATCTGTCTCCCTCCAAGAGACAACATTTGTCTCCCTCCGGCAGACAACATTTGTCTCCCTCCGAGAGACAACATTTGTCTCCCTCCGGGAGACAACCTTTGTCTCCCTCCGGGAGACAACATTTGTCTCCCTCCGGGAGACAACCTTTGTCTCCCTCCGGGAGACAACATTTGTCTCCCTCCAGGAGACAACATTTGTCTCCCTCCGGGAGACAACCTTTGTCTCCCTCCGGGAGACAACATTTGTCTCCCTCCGGGAGACAACATTTGTCTCCCTCTGGGAGACAACCTTTGTCTCCCTCCGGGAGACAACATTTGTCTCCCTCCGGGAGACAACATTTGTCTCCCTCTGGGAGACAACCTTTGTCTCCCTCCGGGAGACAACCTTTGTCTCCCTCCGGGAGACAGCCTTTGTCTCCCTCCGGGAGACAACATTTGTCTCCCTCCGGGAGACAACATCTGTCTCCCTCCGGGAGACCAAACTGTCTCCCTC